>BQNB010139890.1:0-17490 GCA_026074375.1 Tanacetum coccineum
TTGTATTGGGCCTGGGCCCATATACGTATATTATGAACTAAGCCCCGTAAGCTTGGTGCTCATACTATACGTTATCAACTATAATCACCAGTCACAATTGTAGAAATTTGCTCCATTTTTTTACTGTCAAAATGTTTCAACTCCTTCAAAGCCAAAGCTCTCCATTTCTCAATTAATTCGATTTTACCATCTTCATCTTTACCCATTTTGTTTAGTAGTCCTTGTATTTTCCCGGCATATAGTCCGAACTTTTTTAGCCTTTCGATCTCCTCATCGTTCCCACCTCCTAGTATTGCTCCACACGCGGCTCCACGAACTTTCGTGGAGCCGATGTATTTGTTGACCACTCGAGTAGTCGATATTGGCTTCGTAATCTTCATCACTAATCATTGCCTCCGAGCCAATAGCTCTGGAGATCTCAATTATTACTCTTAATATTTTGTCACCGTTGTTACTAGCTGGGTCTATCGACCCGGCTAGTAACTCAAACCCAAATGGCATAATCCCATCACCTGTCATTAGCTCGATTTTCGGGGAAAACTTGTGTGGGATTGTGGGTTGCGGTTCAACTCGGTCGCTTAGCAACATATGCTCATGCACGTACATATCTACATGCATGAGATGAATAGCTGACGCTGCCACAATAGCGTCAGCCCTGTTGCCGCCTACTAACTCACAAGCGGCAACACACAATGCAGAAGCACTCGTTCAGTCGTTCTTGGTGGTGAGAATGCTAAATGGTGCATTGGCTCAAAGACAGTTAGAGGCTCGCGAATTGGTATTGCTCTTTTCAAATGGGAGTCGATGTCAGACTCTATCGACTCCCAGTAAGACTAGTTTTGGGCCACACGGGCAACGGTCGTGTATCGACGCTTACTTGATAATCTTGGCGAGATAGCTCGATGACTTAGATTGATTCTCGAAATAGAAACATGAGCAGAAGCCATGTTGATAAATTTGCCAAAGAGAAAGTAATGAAAGCTTGCAAATTTTGTTCATGGATGTGAGATATAAATACTAGCGTTACAGCATTGTTGTTTTGAAGTTATAAAACTCGAGATATGAACTAATTAATTCAGTAATTTTTTTGTTATAGGTAATGCAAATTGTAAAAGGGACTTTATTGGTGATATAAACGTGGTGGTGACTAAATATGAAAAGTCAAATTCGAACTATTAAATCTCTAAGTACGTACTAATTACGTTTTGGCCAATAATTAGACGTTTCATAGTATTGTAATTAACTGCTACCACCGCCACAAATTTATTTTGCATATTTCTTTTTGCGTATATCTCAAAAATAATTGTTTATTACTAAAAACAAAAGTTGAATTTGTTTAAGCTTATTACTAGCAGGGTATTTGCGCAATGCGAAGACGGGTACCCTGTAATCATATTTTTGGCGAGCGATATATTTTTATTACATAAATTTTGTGATAACGACTTTATGCATGACGGAAATTTTAGAGAATAACTTTATCGCAAACAATTTCATATTAAAGTTTGGACTTCAGTGGTATAAAGTTTAACTATTTTTGAACATGTTTCTATTAAATTAATAGTGGTGATGATCATAATGATAACTTTAATTTAAGTTTTTAACCGACATGCTATATTAGCTTCTACAATGTGCATATAAATATGTATTACTTAAATATATAGTATAGATAGCTTGTACAATGTGCATATAAATAAGTATTACTTAAATAATTAATAAGAGAAATAATAATCTCTTTTATATGTAGTATAGATAATACCCTTAATCTAAATTAATATCTACAAAAGTAAAAGAAAAATAATAATTAAATATTAAAAAGTAAAACTGTCATTTTTTTAATTTCGTACAAATCAAATCAGTAATAATGCATTTTTTTAAACTCTCTCTATTATTTATGGATAATAATTTTGAGACGATGGAGGTAATAATTTAAAAATATTATTTGGTGTGGGATAACATAGACAATATTTTAATGAACTAAAACAATACACATGTGCAAAACGTTTTACTTAAGAAAACATCACCATTTGATGTTTTTTTTTTGCGCAAAACAATGTGGGGTATGCAATATATAACATACTTTTCATGAAAAAAAAATACTCTTAAGTGACAAGTATATTTTTGTGGAAATGTTTGAATAGTGTAGATCTTGCGTTAATTATTTGTATATATTGTAGTGTGCAAATAAAAGAATCGAGTGTGTAAATCATTTCATTACATTCACAATGAAAATTTATTTTCGTCGTCTAATTTTAGAATTTAGATGAAACTTTATGTTAATGTCACTTATTTGATTTATTGTGAGAATTAAGATATGAGTTTCAATTTGAATATAAATGTTTGCATAAGATTTGTTGTGAAATAAAATAAAATAAACTATATTCTCAACCTGGATGGCTGGATGGATGTATAAAAATAGTTTTTTTAATGCTTGCCTTAAAAATATCATATAAAAAAATTAAATATAAACTAGCTCATTACTTTTTTTAGGCCTAATACGTTTTATTCGAGTTTTACTATGGCATTACTTTATTGAAATAAACAAGGTACATAAAATAGCAATACACAAACAAATTAATTTGGAGACATTTTTATTAGACAATGTTGATAGACGATAGTAATGTTGATTAAGAAGAGAGAAGTTGACAGGAAGCTAAGTTTGCGATCATATTTGCGGTCACTACCACTGGTCTAAACTATAAACGGCTTCTAAGTGATTATGTTATCATGTTTTTTGCTCGTCTAGTATCGTGACTCCATTCGATAAAACAAGTAAGTAATACTATTGCAAGAAATAAAATAAAAATGGACGTGATAATTAAAAGAAGACGTAGGTCAATTACATATTGTGTGACATGTTATGTCATTGTCAAATCATGTTTATTTTTTCTAACACGAAAGCCTTGTGGACTTGTGACCTAATACGTCATAACTTATATTTGCTTAATATTTGGGTAAACACAAAATATACTTTGGAAACTATTACACATCTAACGTACCCTATAAGTCTTGTTTTAAGAACCACATGCATTTTAAAAATTACGATGAATGTGCTGTAATTTGACCAAACCACATTGACGATTTGTGCAATTTATATACTCCTATAAGTTGATGCTACTTATATTTCTAGTCACATGATCTTAACAATATCAAGTAACAGAACTGACAGTTTAGATGCGAAGAAATAAATAGTGAAAAAAAATATACAAAATATTATTGTGTTCAATATAGTGTGTGCTGATATAACAAAACTTATTAAACATATCTTGTATTAATATCTACTGTCAGGTTCGGAACTATAACACAATTAGACCAGGTGCATTTGCGAAAAATTATACGAAACGGGGAACACAATTTTTTGAGACCAAGTACATTTAGGAAAAATCAAAGTGTTTTACAAAAATTAACACTACGCTGCAAAATTTAATAGGTGTCTCACGACCCCCACCCCCTTATTTTTAATAGCCATCTTCAAGTCCATTGCCCGAACTGAAGCAATCTCCAACATAGCCATACAGTTGCTCAATTACCTAAGATAACAAATGCATAAAAAGAAAAGTGTAAACCCAACACAAAAGGTTGAATAGAAAACAATACATATATGTTTGGAAAAATAATGAAGTTGAATGACAGAGATAAATGGAAATATTGACATTGCAGGACAAACATCAAGGGGAAAAATTAGTTATTTTGCATCTAACCTCCTGGAACACTAATAACGTTAAACAAAAAAAACACAAGGAAAAATCACGCAACCATAGTGACATTGTTATGTACAGATTCCTCAGTGGCTATATAATACTACAACGGTAACTTGCCCCAACGCGAGCATTTAGGCGATCTGATCGGCAACTTACACATGCGTATGGAAATGTAATAAGTAATCAAAAAATAGTTTTCTTCTAACAAGATGGCTTGCCTTCTTAAAAAAACTTATCTCGAAAATATCAATAAAAAATCATTAAACTATAAACACCTTACTATACCTGATTTAAATTAAATGGTAGTCTCGTTTGTAAGCATCAATAAACTTCAATTCATTTACTTCTTTTTTTTATTTTTATTTTTGGTTTTTTATTTTTTTTTTTCTTTATATTTTTTTTTTATTTTTTTAATCTTCATTTATTTTTTTTTTCAATTTTAATTTTTTTATCAATTTTTATATTATATTGTTTTTATTTTTTAATAGAGTTCCTTAAACTATAATACGGTTTAATATACTACAATATATAACTTTAGAACACAAGGCCTAATTCGAGTTTAGCGACAGGCAATTACTTTTACTTTACCTTAATACTTGAAAAACAAACATAACAAGTTGTAAACAATAAATTTAATTTGCACGCAATAACACTAACAACCAAAAATCAATCTAATCAAATTAAAAAACAAACCAAATAGATAGAGAATTGCACACCTAAAATAATTTGGGGAGCAAAGATAAATAAGTAGTTTGGAAAGACAATTTTTATCTCAGATCACAATGTTGATGCTACAATACCAAGTCAACTAAACTGCGACACTAAAGAACGATAAAAGTAATGGTTTGAATAAGATCAAGACGCAACAGAATAAAGACATGGTTGACAGGATAGTAAACTCTAAGTATATTTGCGGATCGATATATGCGGTCAACGTCGACTACAAAAGACTAGTATCTTAGGACAAAGTAAATTCTCAATTAAAACCTCTCAATTAAAATTTTTATCAAAAATTCACACTATATTAAAAAAACTACATATTAAAATTAAAATAATCTATAATTAAAATTTGTTTATAATATTTTTCGAGAGTTTACGCTGAGATCTAAACACATATACACTTTAAATTAGGCAGTTTTATTTTGATAATTAAGTTTAAAATATCAAAAATTAAACATCTAAAATTAATTAAAAATAACATACAACTAACAACTAACATATTACAACTACTTAAATGACGTGACAAATGATCGCTCGAATAATTTTTGCGGGGAAGTGATTTGTGCGCGGTAACGTAGTAACTTTTTGGACGTAAGGGGATAAGTAGGGTTTAGAGGGAAGAGAACTGGAAATATAAGAAAAGAATGCAAAAAAATTTATATTCTTACCTCGGTCAAATACTCTAAAAAAGGAAAGCATAAAAGTATTAATAGTGCAGAATATGTTGCGATCCATATATTTGCGGTCCACACTCAACAGTCTGAACATAACTTTAAATTTTACTAGTAATCAACCAAACGTACTGATAGTATCAGGAACTAGCACTTTAGCTTAGTACACTAACGACGTAACACTCACGATGGCATGCCCAACTACCTAAGCTATACAAACTCGGAATAAAAAGACTGAATAATAAACACAATATAAACAGAGACCTACTGCCCCACGCAAAAACCTAACCACTGATGCCAAAACTCCTTAAACGAGCATTCTCTCAGCATAATAGTGTTATCATCATGACTCATTTACTCCTACAAATACGTACCGTGCGATTTGCCATCGGCGAAAGCTACACAAGTAAGGTAATACTATTGCAAAAAGAATACTTAAATCGTAAAATCAAAACACATCGAGGACAACGCGATCGACGTAATTAAAAGTAATACGTAATGTCCACAAATACCTATGATATATAGCGCGCTGTGCAATCATGCTATAATGCCTCCATCTTACGAGATTCGACTGCTCCTTGTTTATTTCTATCCTTCCTACTATTCACACATCAGCTAATCCTTATGCGCGGGACTTCTTAGATGGAACTCTAAACTAGTATCACGTCATGGACACATACATATTCTAACTAATTACACAACAGCACATTATCAATCGATGATGAATGATATAATTGGTTATAACATAAGTACGTTTTTTAAGCGGTTTGTTTTGAGCGTTAATATGCGCAAGGACAAACAATAAGAGCTTACCATATTGCGCGACAAGCTTACTTCTAACACATACTATAAATCATCAACCAGTTAAATGTCTTGTAAATGTTTTGAACATACTTCATATCGTTACCTCTTCTAGTTTTTCTAAGATCCACTTCATATCAAACATGTATACTCACTACTCTCTAAAACTATAACGCATGAAATCGCTGAGATCTTGATCTGACACCAAACCACATTCACGCATAATAAAGATAAATAGATGTGCACCAGATCTCATTATATAACCTCCTATAAGTATGATGTTACTTATATTTCTCAACGTCACATGATCTACTATCCCATTCTTTAGAACACAACTGTATCAAGTACATTTCTTAGAACTGACGAGTTTAGATGCGATTAAGAAATAAATAGTTTGAAATACATAAATACTTATACAAAAATATATTGTGGTTATTTCAATTCTATGTGTGCTGTAGATAACAAGAAGCTTAATTAGAGCATATTCTGAGAATTATATATCTACTGTCTCTAGGTTTTCTGGTTTTGCGACTATATTGACACAATTAACCACACATTAGCTATCAGTTATACATGATGTTGTTATGCGATCACATTACACAACATGCATAATTACAAGAAAGAAAACTGCTGAGGGACAAACAGTAACAAAAAATTATCTTTATCTGCGGAGACTTCACATGTACAATTTTTTTAGCACATCTACGATTTATAAAGGTGAAGAAACATAACAAAAAGTATGTTTTAAACACAAAACTTACCACCCTATGATAGTAATAACTTTGATAAAATTAGGACAATTCTTTTTTAGTCCTAGTTAATTAGTACCATACTTTATCCCTCTTGGCCAAAGCGAAGTTAATATAGTGTCAGATTCATACAATCACACATATACAACACTCCCCTCATAACACAATACAAATCACTAAAAAAAACCATATCAACTCTCTCCCATCTCTTTTTTTTGCCATAACCCAAACACCAACATGGCGTATCACACGTTCCTTTCTTACCTTTAGCACGCCAACCAATACATATATCCATAATAAAAAATACGTCGCATATTCTTATGTTTTTCATCTTCAAATATGAAAACTAATATACACTACCCACCCCCATATTTATTCCATCTCCTGTTGTCCAAACTTAACGTTTTTCAAGTTATATGTGTCTTCTTTTATCTCTAAAAGATTTTAAAGCAAGATAGAAGATACTGTTTCCTACGCCTATAATCTCTTCACTACAAGACACTTCTATTACAATCCATTTATCCCCCATCGACGATCGCCTCCTCTTATTTCAAGCCTCTATACACCTTAACCCCAATATTCCATCATTCTCACATCCCCTCCACCTTTCACACTCACGATGCCTTCCGTCTCTTATACCATATCTTTTACGCACCCGCTCTACACTCACCCTTTTCTCGTTTTTCATCTCCTCCTGCGCCTTCCTTCCCCATCCCTTCTTTCTCATCCCGGTTCTCTCTTACCTCACACACATTACATACAAGTTTAAAGTGAAGACCACAAAAAAAAAAAAAAAAATCAAAAAAAAAGACTCAAAAACAACAGTTATCAACGGCAAATGAAAACAGAGTGACAAAAAAACCTTCTGATAAACTATATTTGCGACAAAATAAACAACAAACAAGTAAAAATTAGACAGATCTAATATTTTACTCATAAATACAGATCAAATTTTATTTTATCAAAATATTAATACTTACTCGCCAAAAAAAATTAACTAAACTAAGTTATTATCATACACTAACATAAAAAAAGTAACTACAAGACAAAAGCTATGCAACCAAATCATAACTTGGTAAATACCCAAACAAATTCAACCTAAATATGGAAAAAAAATAAAATAACCAAAACCAAAAAAACCTTATAAAAAACATGAGAAAAATCAAAAACAAAAAAAAAAAAAAAAAAAAAATAAAAAAAAATAACACCAAAACAAAAAAAAAATTTCAAAAATATCAAAAATCTAAAATGGATCCCAAAGACAAACATGATAAACACTTTTCCGAAAACCGAAAACCAAAACAAAAAAAATAAAACCTTTCGAACCGAAAACTTCCCGACTGGTTCGTCGTTTTGCGGATAACTTTCTTTCCATCCTTTTTTTTTTTTCTTTTTTTATTCTTTTTTTGGTGTTTTTTTTACTTTTATTAAAGGTTCTCATATCAAACATTTCCTCCTTTCTCAATATTATTCTATCCGGACACAAAGCTTTTAAGCGGTTCTTATCAATTTTAATTATTTTTTCATTATTTTTTAAAATTAATCTAACTTTCATCATTTTAACATATTATCCTTCTATTCATGCCCAAGCATAGTTTTTTTTTTATTTCTTCCGAAATAATATTATTGGTTGTTTTATACTGTTTTGTCATTTTTTAATAGATTTATTTCCCGAAAACTTTTCATATCTTCCACGTTAATTCCTTTATTATCCTCCGAAACAGCGTACAGTTCTTTTCCTTCTACTTTATTATTTCTATCATTTTTACTTCTATTTTTATAAAGCAATAATATTACATTTCATATAATATTCTCAAAATCCAATTTATAAACTTTATGTTCACATTCTTTATAAATCATTTACTTTTCTTTTTTTTACTCTCGTCTTTGTTACTACAAAGAATTCAAAGACTTACTTACTCACTTATTACACTTTAAAAAACTACATTTACATTAATCTACTCCCCGCCGCCTAAATTGATAAATTTTTTTATGGAATAGGGGTTTTTCCCAGAACCAAGGTGTAATGTAACTTTCCCCATCCCAATTACCTGATTTTTTTTTTTAATCTTAAACTAATTCTTCCAAAAAACAATTGAATCCCCACAAATATAAAAATCCAGAGCATATTCAATTACTCACGTAAATAAAAATAAAACAAATTAAAAAACGAAACTAACCAACAGATTCACTTATAAAGCATATTCAAAAACACATGAATGACATCACAACCAACCACAGAACACAAAACCGACAATTAACACGATATCTACTACTCCCTAAAAACTTCTTTACCTTAACAAATAATTTTAGTGAGATAATGGTATATATTAATAAATATTTCTATTAACGCCCTGTTTTCTTATTCATCGATTCCATCTATTAATGTTTTAATTCAAATTCTCCGTATTTTTCGATTTAAATAATATCTAAAAATACTCATTAAAACTTTTACATCCTATCTCCTTGTGGTACAGTTTCCTGCTCGTATAGAGATGATACTTACTTTTCTTTTTTTGTTATTTTACTTTCCAAATTTCCCGACAATAGAATAAGTCCCGCTATATCCGAACGAAATCCGAGAACGCGCTCTGTCTAGGCAAACATCGGAGACAAAAGGAAGACCAAAAACCCAAAACAATAACCGACCAACGCGTGGAACAACAAGGTCGGCACCGAAAAGATCTGGGGGGGAGAGAAAGCAGTCCGCAGCTCAAACAACACAACCACACACAACCCCCCCCGCCTCCCCAACCCAACCCCCACGACCCACAAAACCACACCCCCCACACCAAACCAGTCAACACGCAAAACCCAACCCACTCAATTATACCCAACAAAAAAAATACAAATTACGGACACTAAACTCGCTAGCCAACCAAAAACCATTAGTTCGTTAATCACTGATCTTTAGATACCACGAACAAAATCTAAATTTATAAATACAGTAAACTAAAAAAACACATAAAACTAAAAAACAAAAAAAAACCCCCCCTCACCGAAACCAAAGACCTACCCTATTCACCCGCAAACCTTCCCTCCATCAATTCGGTCCGTATTTTCTATTTTATTTTCCTTTCTCTTTTCCCCCCCTTCCTCTATTCTTTTTCCCTTTCCGCTCTATTTTTCTCTTATTTTATTATTTTTTTTAATTATTCATCTGCTTGTTATTAACTATCTAGAAAAATCACATTATAACTGTTTCATTGCTTAGGTTTTTAGAAAGATCTTTATTAATTTTTCTCTTTTTTATAGTTTTAATTAATTTTTTTAAAATATAAGTTATACAAAAGGCGTAGGTATATGATGCGTTATATTTAATTTTTTTATAGTTTATTTTATCATTTTAGTTGCCTTAATTAAATATAAAAATTCAGGCGTATTATATATTTAATTAATAGAAGTAATAAATCCATAACTTTATTTCTTTTACAATCACAATATTTAAAATTATATAATTCAAATAATTATACAAAAAAACGAATTACATAAAAAAATTTATTAAATAATACTAAACAATTAATAAAATAAATCCTTAAAAAATATTCCATCCCTGTTGTCCAATTACTAGTAATTGTTTCATTCAAGTACAAGTAAAATGTTTTCCCCTTGTTAAGACCTCAAACAGTTGAACATGTATCGGGAAGTGTGCTTGAACTATTTGCATCAAGTTGCATTTTGCTTTACTAAGGCTATGCACTATCATAGTTGGTCCCGACCTGTACTTTCCGACGCCACATCAGCTTTCTCTTTTCGCGACTTACATGCGACTTTTTGCCAATATAAGGCGACCATCTTTTTTTACATCAAATTTAAATTTTATTAAATAATAAAAAAAAACATTACATAAATTTTATTAATAATAAAAACATTAATAATAAACTAAAAATCAATACATGATTATTAAGAAAACATAAAAACATGACACTAAAATTAAAACATAATTATTCAGATAACTTAAACTAATAATTTAAGTTATATCGCGCCTTGATTTCCATGTTCATATCGATCAACTTCTCTTGTTGTATTGGGGACGAGGTCGTGTCGATTGCTGAATTATAGAATAAGATATCTCTGTCCCGTTTCTCCCTTTCGGCTAATTCAAGCGTTCGACGCTGAATTTCTAGTTTCTCCCTTTTCAGCTGTGCAATTTCTCGAGCCTGGGCTATAACAATCCGTAATTTTCATCAATATATTTTACTATGATCACAATTATACGGGGAAATTTTTCGCTTTATTACATTTATTTGCATTACCAATATCTCAATATGCAATGTAACTTGCATAACTAAAGTAGACGAGCTCACGCAACCTACCTATGTCAATCCTATCTACATATATGTCAAGAAAACATCATAATATGTCAAGTCAATATCATAAATATCATTTTTACAAAGTACATTACTCATATAATGTACCATTTGCAACATTATATCAAGACGGGCTTTAAACCATTATCGTATGCCTCTAAACCCTAATTTCATAAAAGGTTAATATCTAAAGTAAATGCACAAGCTACTAAAGCATATATACAAGTAATATAACATCTCATTTTAAATATAAACTCGTTCCAAGTCAAAGTACAAGTCCTTAAAAGCACAATATACAAGTCATTAAGCATGATCTCCAAAATAGCCGTTTTACCTCCGTTTTCATTCTAATTTCTTCACCATCACTTTTGTACAAGCTACTTCACTCAATATACAATGTGTAAACCCTAATTATTCTATTCATAAGCTTTCATACATCTTTTTACACTCAAAACCCTAAACCCTAAAACCGAGCTAGTTTCTAAACTATGACCCGTTTCTTCATTTTTATCCATTGTAAACCCAAACCAACACTCAATTAAGTTGTAATAACTTAATTTAAAACATTCTCAATCATATTCCATCATCATTACATCAATTCAATTGTGCCATAATTTAAACTTTGACCCGTTTACTCATTTTCTACCCATTTTAACCCAAACAACCTATCAAATTTTGATTATAATCCTTAATATAAGTCTTAGGATCAGTAACCTATAATTCTTAATCAAATGTATATGAAATTCAAGCTTGAAAACCCTAATTGAGCTCTAATGTACCCGAAATCAAAAACCTTTGCAAGGTGACCCATTTTGAAAGTTTTTCTTGCATCTAAGCACCTCAATGACAAGCACCTTACCTCCCTAGATTCTTACAAGAACCTCTCCTAAATATCTTCTTTATCTTTGATATAAAAATTGGCACATGGTTTCCTTTTTCTTCCTTTTATAGCCGCGACATCACAAGGACCATCCAACTCGCCATAGCTAGTTTCTAGCTTAACCAACACATCCTATAGACCCTACTCCTCATCCTATAGACCTACTACATGTCCTAACCAGATCACATAACCTCCCTTGGCCTACAAGTCCATTTCGTGTATAAATAGGAGCCAAAACCTCTCATTTTTCTTCATCCCCCACTTCCTCCTCTATAACCCTTACATAGAATCAATCCTTTGCTCTAATAGATCCTAAGAGGTATTAATAAGGCTCAAGTTCATAAAGGAAGCAAAAGAAACCAAGAAACAAAGCCCCGGAGTCGTTATTCTAGGCGTACGAAGCTAAAAGTCCCGATTTCGACCCATTTTCAAGCTATAAGCTCAAACCCAGGTTCTATCGTCTTCATACCTGATACTACAACCTTATAATGTTCATATTATCCTAAATAAACTCTTGTTAAATTTTCATAACTTAATTCATACTCATTTTCTATTTTGATCCACAACCGTACACCCGAAACCCTAATTTTATGTTTTTGCTTAATCTATAAGCTAAGCTTGTAAACTATTATTATAATCTATCCCAATAAGCTTAATTATCATTAAAATAAGTGCTATTGAATTTTAAATTACCCCACCCCCCCCAATTGGGAAGAATTGGAAACTTGAAAAAAACCCACGCATTTTCATTTTAAAAAACCCTAATATGACCCCGTTTTGCCTTCCTAGCTTAGCGAATCGTTAATTTAAACTTGCGGATTTGTTAAATCTGCATATTTTATTATATAACTTATAAATGTCTTTGAAATGTTAAACTAAGCTGCATGGCGTATTGGACTTTGGACCCTAAAAGCTCTAGTCCATCGCATCCTTAATTCGAACCCAAACGACCCATTTTGGGGTTTATAGTCTCGTTAGAGCTTATTAAAATAACTTATTTTTATGACCCATAAGCTGCAAAATAAGTTTCAAACATAAAAATACACTTGCATGGATTTTGGACTTGTTTTACAAGTCAAATCCATGCAAGGGGTATATTTTGCCAACTTTTCAAACTTGTAAATACAAGGACCATTTCTGTAATTAATCAAAAGTATAAACCACAAGGGCTAATCTTACCATTTTCTAAACTAAAAGGTTGATTTTATAAAAAGTTAAACTATAAGGATTTGCTTTGCAATTTATTTAATATCAAGGGTATAATATATATATACTTTATTTAAATAAGGATTTAACTTGTAAATATATATATACCAAGAGTATATATTGTCAATTCCAAATTCTTAAAATATAAAATAATATATTTTTATATAAATTATAAAAATATATAAAAATATTATAAAACCCAATTTTATTCAAACCCGACGCATTGATCATTATTAATTATCGATCGACGCATTATAAATTAAATACGTTTCTTATTAAAAGTAATTTATCATCGACTAGCTTTTGAAGAAACTTAACATTTTATCGTACCACGTTAGTAGGGAGCTTCTTGTAAGGGTTTTTATTTGGGTATATGTTTTGACGAGTTTTTTGGGTTTACGATTTAAAGTGTCCTGGCTCCTCAAACGTTTACTACATGACATCTGAATTATGATAGCCTAAACAGTGATACAATATTTCCATAATATTTCAATCAAAGTGATATACATTATGACATAAAACATATCCAATCAAACTAAGACTTGACATATTACCCCAAGTTGTGTGACGAAACCGTTACTTTCATATACTTTTGTCATCAATCAGATTTCATTATACTGTTAAGGTGAGATTTTATTGCCTCGCTTTTAAATCTTTTAATACTTTATAAACCCGTGAGGGGGATACATGCTTAAACCATTAATGCAAGTGTTTTTCCAACTATATGGTATCCAGATATATTATTGCCTAAGTACCTTCCAGTGCAACTATTTCCATATCATGAATCATTAATTACTTGTATTGTGAGTGAACGCGAATATTGTGAATAGATCTATTGGGGGTGACGACTCCCATTGGTATACCTATGCTTGTGGTAGCCAAACGCACTATATTTGACTCAATGGGTAACTTTGGCAAGTTACCTTTCCACGAGGACATTTGTTCCTCAACCAATGTCACCACGGTGATTTTCCCTGTTAACGTATTGATGTCATGAGCGTAGGTACAATAATATTGTTTTCCATGATAATTGTATTCGTTGCAATTATTACTATCCATTATGATAACTTGCATTCAACCGTTTTCCATGATAATTATGTCTACTTATGGGTATATATCAACGTAATCCACTATCTATTATGATAACTTGTATTTAACTATTACATTTCAAACCTATGAATTTCACTCAACCTTTGTGTTGACCCTTTTTATGCATGTTTATACTAGGTAATTAAGCAACTTATGGCATGGAGTGGCATGGACTTGAAGATGGCTAAAACCTGTTATCAATAACATTTTATGCTTCTAGATTTTGGGACATGCCTTTGTAAAACTCTGATTTTAAATGAATGATAACGTATCTTTTAAAAACGTCTATTTTGAGTCATTTTCTATGATTATGACTATGATTCATGAAGTAATACCCCAGAATAACTTTCGCTGCTATATTATCAAAATAGGGGTGTTACAGAGTGGTATCAGAGCTCACGGTTATAGAAAATAAGGGTAAAACCTTAACTATAACTACTTTTCTTTTGCCATTAATGTCCTCCGTGCCACTACATTCCTTGAATTGTGAAAATGCTACTACTTTTTCCGAATAGTATGTAAAACTATTATACTAATATATAAGTAACTTATGTTATTTACTACTGGGTTGTTACAGTCATGTCTTCGTCCCCTCACTCTACTATCGTTCCCTCTTATTCTGATATTAATGATGCTATTCCACCATCCCAAGTTATTATTGCTCTACCAGCTGTTTTACCACCATCTCCAGTATTATCACTATCACCAATGTTTGATTCTCGAGATTCCTTTCCTTCCGAGAAGATTTCATCACCTAAAGACACTGAAACACCTATATCTCCATCTTCATCAGTAGAATCTTCATCACCGGTTAGGTCAACTACACCACCACCAAACTATCCTTTAATAAGTTATCTTAGTGGTCGCGGTATGAAACCATTGGGAAGTGAACCAGTCCCCGAAGAATCTAACGTTCATCACTGGAAATAATCATGAAAGATATCAAGATTCGTCATCAAGAGTCTTCTGAACAAGATCCAAGAACTCAAGGGAGAACTACCATATTAGATCTGTATCGTTTACAGATTTCTAGAATCTAACCACTGGATGTATGGTATAAATAATGACGCTTGTCTTTGACATAGACAAGTTATTTATGATCTAATACAGTGGTGATTCTGTTATACCTCGTTATTTCATAATACCAATTGTATATGTCGAGATTATCTATTCTAAATCCTGTAGTATGATGACTCCTATCTCTATCTAAAATTACTATAATTCTCTTACCATCCGATTTTCTCAAATATTTGTACCTAGAAACACTAAGCCTCCTATTAAATCACTCATTTCATGATCTCCATATTCTGAAATATTTCCGTTATATCCTACAACGTAATAAAACAAGGAAACACACAAGAATCTATACAATGTCAAATGATTTCAATACCACTAGGTATGAAAGTTTTGACAAAGACTTGTGATAGCATTCGTATTCGATGTTGACTTTTAAAGGTTAATGGATAATGATTCTTTACGATCAGAGTGGCGCAGCAGAAATGTGGTAGGCCCATAACCCACAGGTTCCATAAGTTGAAGTATTCCATCCACCTAGGTTCTAACAAGATATATCAGGATCTGGAAAAATCCTATTAGCTGTCATCAAGAGGTATGGTCTTGGAAATAAGTAGACATGTGAAAGGAGGCAATTATAATTATGGTGCGCAACATAATTATAAACGCATCACACACGTGGACTTGTGACTTTGATTAGCCTAACATAAAAATCAAATTCATGCCCAGTACCTACATCTATTCCCAAACAATACCACTATAACTTTCAGCTAAATCTCGGGATGAGATTTCTTTAAGGGGTGGAGACTATAACAATCCATAATTTTCGTCAATATAAATATTCATCTATTAAGTTAGATGCAATGTACTATCTATCTATTGTATATAAGCCACCTTTTTCAGGTAAATTTTTCGCTTTATTACATTACTTGCATTACCAATATCTCAATATGCAATGTAACTTGCATAACTAAAGTAGACGAGCTCACGCAACCTACCTATGTCAATCCTATCTACATATATGTCAAGAAAACATCATAACATGTTAAGTCAATATCATAAATATCATTTTTTGCAAAGTACATTACTCATATAATGTACCATTTGCAACATTATATCAAGACGGGCTTTAAACCATAATCGCATGCCTCTAAACTCTAATTTCATAAAGGGTTAATATCTAAAGTAAATGCACAAGCTACTAAAGCATATATACAAGTAATATAATATCTCATTTTAAATATAAACTCGCTCCAAGTCAAAGTACAAGCCCTTAAAAGCACAATATACAAGTCATTAAGCATGATCTCCAAAATAGCCGTTTTACCTCTGTTTTCATTCTAGTTTCTTCACCACCACTTTTGTACAAGCTACAACACTCAATATACAATGTGTAAACCCTAATTATTCTATTCATAAGCTCTCCTACATATCTTTACACTCAAAACCCTAATTCAAAACCCTAAACCCTAAACCCTAAAACCGAAATAGTTTTTAAACCATGATCCGTTTCTTGATTTCTATCCATCATAAACCTAAAACAACACTCAAATAAGTTGAAATAACTTAAATTACACCCTTATCAATCACATTTCATCATCATTTCATCATTTCAACAAAAATATACAAGAATTAAGTCTAGAAAACCCTAATTAAACCTTAATTTCAAACTACGACCCGTTTACTCGTTTTCACCCATTTTAAACCCGAACCACAAACCAAATACTAATGTAAACTCCTAATACAATCCTTATAAATATTAATCCACGTTTATAACTCAAGTGTACTCAAAAGCCAAGTCTAGAAATCCTATTCGAGCCATAAATGACCCGCGACCCTATTCTTGCAAAATGACCCATTTTTAAAACTTTCTTTTGCATCTAAGCACCTCCATGACACACCTCCTTCATCTACAAGCAGCTTACCCACCTACTTGAACCATTTCTTGGATAAAAATCAAGCCACATCTTCCCCTTTTGCACCATGTAAGCTGAGGCACCACAAGGACACAAACAACACTTCAAGCTAGTTTCTAGCTTACATGAATCATCATGTAGCTTCACCACCTCACCCTATAGCTCCCATATATGTCCTAACCTGGTCTCTAAGCACCCTTGGTCACCAAGTTCCAAAATGGGTATAAATAGGGGTGTTATGCCTTCATTTCTACTCATCCCCCACTTCCTCCTCTATAACCCTTAATAGAAGAAATCATTTGCTCTAAGAAGATCCTTAGAGGTCCTAAGAAGTATCAAGAACATAAGTGAAGAAAAATAAATTAAGAAAAGAAGCCCGGGAGTCGTTATTCTAGGCGTACGAAGCTAAAAGTCCCGATTTTGACCCGTTTCCAAG
>BQNB010139891.1:0-17490 GCA_026074375.1 Tanacetum coccineum
TTTTGTCAGAAAACTATTAAATTTGGAAAATTGGTTGAAAATGAGGTTTAAAATCTTGGAAAACTCTTACAAGCGAACGGGTCATGCCAAAAATTTTATAAAGCGATAAATACTTAGAAAATATCTTGGAAGGACTTATTTTTATAAATAATAATTAAATGATAATTAAATAATAATAAAATAATCTACTAATCATTAAATAATAATAAAATTTAATAAACGTTTATACTAAAATACAATTTACAACTAAGAATTTTACTTATAATCGTAATACGAACTAAATTCTAAAATCTCGACAAAAGGCGAAATAATAAAAATATTATAATATTAATACTCGACTAAAAGAGGAAAAACATGATTTTATGAAAAACTTCTAACACCTATTTTGTAAATCAAAAACATTGTAATGCCTATATTAAAGTTATTTTATCAAACTAATTTGGGGTAATGGATTAAAATACAAAAACATGTTCAATTTCTTTTATTTTATCTAACCTCGAATCCTAATCCTTTATTTTTAATTTCTTAAATTATCTATTTATAATACTATTTCTACTTTTTAAAACCTAATCTATTTTAGTTCTATAATTCTTAAATTATCTATTATATTATTTCCTTACTTCCTAAATTCCGTTCTATCTTAATCCTTAGTTCTATGATTTTTAAATTTCTAATATTCCTTCTTAAAATCCTCGCTTTCTTGACACCCATTTTAGTGTGCGTCTCCGTATTTACCCAATAAATCCATCGTCTATCATATCGTTATCCTTCTTTGACCAATTCCCATCAGGATTTACTTCTAAGTTCTTAGCTTTTCGTCTAGTCTCGAAACTCAAAAATCTTTCTCCAATAATACTTTTATCGCACCTTGAATTAAGTTCATCGAGTCAAAATGCTTAAAGAAATCTTTTATAAACAATTACACAAAAACATTATATTAAACTCAAATGCAAACGCTCGTACAATAGGTTCTCCTTTTAAAACATGTTACTAAGTAAAACTTATTAAATAGGTCGTGGTCGTGTACCATTGTGTGTTTAGCTAGAGATCATCTACTCTTATCTACCATTATCTTATTTGAGGTGAGTTATCGTAGCCCTATTTTTAAACTCTTTTCCGTTAGGGGGAAATGATACTCAAAACCTTCTTTTAACTACTTTTAAATTCTGTGCAAAAATCTTTTAAATGCTTTTGGACAATGCTATGTGCCTATGTTTGCATGTATGAATGATATGTGAACACTATATAAATGCTATGTGAATGCTATGAGATCTATTGATGCGAAGTTCCACTGGGAATTTCTGCATTTTACTATTTTGCCGACTATGTAGCTCTAGCTGGTAGGCGATAGGTTCGAAGGACTATAAACGCGCTGGTTAATTTGATATGTTGATTTGGTTTGGGTTACCCTGGTATGATATGCTGATATGTTAATATGTTGATATGTTGGTATGTTGAATATTTAACTACTGTTATGTACATTCTGCTTTCATATTGCACATCCGTCTTCTCTTATATTCTGGCACAGCAACTGGGTTTTTCCTAAAACCTACGAGCCCACCAACGTAATGTTGACATTTTCGAGTATCATTTTCAGGTGATCAGTATTTTAGATTGGAGGTAAAGGAGTACAAGATTTTACAATGACCACGATATTTTTCCAAGGACACATGTGTATTTCATAATTAAGATTTTATTCAATGTAACTTTGTAAACCAGATTTTTGGTATTAAATTTTGGTCTAATCTTATATCTTGTGCGATGTAAATCATTATGTCGCATCTCGTATTTCCGCTTCTAGCGGGGTGTGACAGATTGGTATCAAGAGCCAAGGTTATAGAAAATGCCATTTTTAAAATAAAAATAAAAAAATAACATAATAAAAACGCAACTATAACCAACTAAAGTTTTCGTAAAAACCTCGAACATGACAGAAGTTAACTAGCCCGAGCATTTCGTAAGTTCTTTGTAAACTATGCATAGCCTGATTAACTATGCCTAATTTACGAGGGATTGCGAAATGATGGGGGTAGTTTCCTCAAGTTATGTTAGAGGGGAGGGGATATAGAATTCTAAGATCACCTGGAAAAAATGCCTTGACCATGAACGTACATATCTTATATATGTACCTTCACATTAGACTCTTATATATGGTTCACCATGACTGCTAATGCGTGAATCATTATGGATTGTTAATTAATTTATATGATTGCATTAGTTGCATTAATTGTTGCCTTAAATGCTTACCCTATTCTTATTTCCTGGTTATAATTGCCCATGCTTATATTTCATATTTGCTTGGCGCATCTATCATATTACTATAAGTATTTGAGTTCTAATTTTCTACTGAGTACTATATGTAAGTAATATATGCTGATAATTTCGATTAATCTATTTTATGAGATTACTTATACACATATCGTGTTATCACAGGTCATGTCTTCCTCATCAGCCCACACTGTCCCAGAGACTATCACACCTACTGACAGAGTTAGAGATTCCCCAATGATTACTCCCTTTCATGATGACCTCTATATGTTAGTTAGGCAGGCTTACACACCCGATGCTACAGACACTGAGTTCGAACCCCTTGAGGATCCTATTGAGACTGAGGAGACCCAACCATTATCCCCTAGGACAACACCCTTAGCACCTGACTACACTCTAGCTTCCCCAGACTACACCCCAGATACACCATACTTAGATGAGGAGTCAGGGCCTATAGAGGCACCTGAGACTACAACCGCTTCACCTTCTGATTCCACTTCACCACTATCTCCTGATCATCCACTTACTCAGACATCACCTACTCCTACACCTTCTAGAGCTTTCTATTACCGCAGTTGTCACACCCCACCAAGGCGGAAACACGAGGCGTAACATCATGGATATCATCACAACATAATGGTGTCAACAATAGAGAATCACTACATGCATAACTAGAAATAAAAGACACTATGTGTCATGACAATACCGAAAATAAAAGAACGACATCTTGTATTAATGAAAAAGGGGTCTCATCAATACAAGGGCAATGTTTCACAAACCTACTAAAAACATCCAAGAATTCATGCAAACAAAATATGAAACGAAATCAAATGAGAACTTCCAATGCAGCCTAATGGTCTCTCTAGCCACTTTTATTAACTTCAGTATCTTCATAACGCTCACCTAAAAATGATGCTTAAAACGTCAACACAAAGGTTGGTGAGAGTCATAGGTTTTACGACACCAACAAAAGATTTAATTCAATTACTGTGATTATACAAAAAAACAAAACATGGCAGGATAATTAAGCTGACTATTATACATGCTAACATGCAATCGTCCCAAACAAGCAATCGTAATTGGGATGGAACGTATCCCCCGATCCAAATCACAAAAATAGTCATGGAGAGGAATGCTATCCCCAAACCCAAACTCTTAGTACCGTATCCGCATAGGTTCATACCCACACAAACTAGGCGAAGAACAATGCAACATCATACAATATGCAGCACATAACATATAATAGCTATATAAAAGTCCATGTGTAACTTGAACCATATAATCACAGAATCAAAACATTTCGAAACATATTTTGCATCATTTCCATCCTAAGAAAACATAATAAAATGGGACTATGAAACTCACCTGATGCTCAGCTTACTTGACAAGATCTTGCACACAATCTAATCATAACAAAACACAAGTTACACTCGGTTAAGCAAATGCCCAAGCCAATGCAACATTAACATGATGGACCTCTAAACCTAACACTAAGTTTATAATCCTTTATATGCATCTTCCAAATCATTTTCATACTCTATATAGTCTTAACCATTAACTTCCAACTTTTCAGTTTTCGGCAGAAATTTGTAGTCACTTTATTACCACAAATAAAATACTAAAACACCTAACTGATGGTTTTCCTTGCATTCCCTAGTTCCCCAATGATTTGTGGGCTACTGTGTTTTTTAGAAAAAATAATATTAAGTGAAACTATTTTATAAAAATTCATCATTATAAAGTGCTTAAATTCGGACCTGAACGCGCACTGAAAAGTTTGATTTTCTTAAAAATACTTAGAAACACTTTTAGACTTACCCCTTTGATCTGGAGTTAATAGACACCTAAAATATGACTCATGATTTTTGGCTAACTCTTATTTTACTTTTAAGTATGGGTTTTACTTCCCGAAATCAAACCCAAATCTGACCCGAATTTACTGTTTTAAGAACTTTTCTTGCAAAAATTATTTGACTAACTTCCCGACCTCAAAACCTTTCGGGGCTAGATTTTTTGGAAACTAGACTCTCTGAACTTATCAATAGACATAAGATTCATGACAAAACACGTTAGCATCATTGAGATAACATACAAACAAGATGACTCAAAATTCTGCTCAACCCTAACTTAAATTTTATCGCGTTCTAACTCTAACCGAATACATTAAAACGCATCTAATCTATCCCTAAACACTTCTAATTAGGTTTAACATCATTAATTTACAGATTTTTATGAACCCTAATTTATCCATCACTTTATTGTTACATGAATTAAAAGAAAGTTAAAACCATTAAAGTTTATAAACATACCTTAATCCTTGATTCTTGAAACCTTAAATCACCAAATTGATCTTGAATAAAAAAAATCTTTTTTCTTCTTTCTTCCTTGGTTCGTCTGGGGTTTGTATTTATAGTGAAGGAAAAGAAATTTAGATAATTACCTAATTAGAGTTATAGTTGGACTAAAATTTGATTTCCTTTCCTTGTTTCTCTCCTATACCCGGTCGAACAACACCCCTTTATATATATATTTTTTTTATTTACACAAAAACCCTTTAATTTTGTTATTTTATAAAAATCTTTATTTATTTAAACCTCCTTCTAAATAAAACTAGTTTTAAATACCTAAAAATAAATTCACTTCATACTTTATTTCTCTAACTTAATAATACTAAAATTTATTAACTAAATTTCTAAACCAAAATTTTCTATTCTCGTGAATTCCTATTATCCAAATACGTATACATATACATATAAATACGTACACACATAAAATTTTACCATCATTTCATTGTCACTAAAATGTGAACATAGTGAAATATCCATAGCAACCATAACTTCAATCACCATGAGACGATCACGCTCAATGGATTTGTAATCAAACTCACATAAGATTACATAAACACATAATTATTATAACACATAATGAAACTCGAGTCAATGCTAACGGTTGACTAACATGCTCAAAGCACAGTTGTCACAACAGTACTGCACGTATGGCCGTGCGTACTCAGCCCATCCTGTCACCTGGCATCCCCGCCAGAGTGACTAAGGCAGCATCCTTATCACCATAATCTTTCCGTAAGAGGTACATATCTTCTTATGAGACCCCTTCTTCATCACCATCACTAACATCATCTCCTACCTTTCCTATACGGAAAAGGTATCAGGGTACTTTTGAGTTGATATTAGATACTGAGACCGAGGATGATGAGTCGGAGGCTGAGAGCGCCGGCTCAAGGAGCGAGGAGTCGGAGGACGAGGGTCCCGGCTCGAAGGTAGAGGAGGCTGCATCTGAGCAGCAGCAACAAGCAGTCCTGGTTGAGGATACAGCCGCGGATGAGCCTCTAGGCTTAGGATACAGGGCGGCTATACGTCGTGCCTTAGAGTTAGCAGAGGACCCTGCACCCAGTACGTTTGAGGTAGGATAGAGTTCTAGGTCAGTGCCCGACCAACAGAGAGCAGATGAGATGCCTAGGATACCTACTCATCCTACATGGGTTGACCTTGAGGACGGTATTGTTTATCTAGACATCAAGATCGACCCTAGATCTCGTGCACCAGTTCAGACCCCAACATCACCTAAGTGGTCATCCGGTTCCTTACCTGTTTCACCAGCATCCCTGACTATCCATTACTTGTAGCATCACAAGTGACTACCCCAGCAGCCACCATAGCAGTAGATGAGGATGAGTTCATAGAGGTAGGAACGCAACTTGAGCTTCATGAGAGCATACTTAAGGACCACACCCAGCGTTTAGATGCATTGCCACCCACACTTCTTGAGGGTATGGGTCGGGATATTACTGAGTTATATGATAGGTCAACAGCGGTTAGAGGCGAGATTCACTCATAGCGTTTCAGGCTTGGGAGCCTAGAACGAGGGCATGAGCAGGCTACTATCACATTCGGTGCCTTGTGGCAACCAGTTTTGGCCTTAGAGGCCTGGCCAGGACGGACAGATTCACATAAAGCGGCTCTATGGTAGGCTAGGTATGAGGACCAGAGGGAGATACAAGAATTGAGGATGCAGCACGCTACGGATCAGCGTAAGATGCAGGGATTGAGAGAGCGGGTAGCTACACTTGAGAGGAGGATGGATCGTTTTACAAGGTAGGATAGACTAGCAGAGTAGGTTTGATGTACTTCACTAAACTGAGTAGCTTCAGTTAGTGGTAGGCTTGAACTGAGTAGTTTCAGTCAGCATTAGACTCACTTAGAAGTCGTGGTTCTTTCTTTAGTGGTAGGAAATCTTGTATAAAACTTATGAACCGGATATCTTTAGTATTTATTTTACATGAGTTGTCGCAATTGCGGCTGTGTTCACCACCCATCTCTACTTTCTTTCAATAAAAACATATCACATATTTCCGATAAAGTTTACCATTCCAATCAACCCCTCACTCATTACATTTCATCTTCTCATGAAACCCCTACACCCATTTCATTTCAATCTTTTCTTTCTTTTGCGACTATTTCGAAACAAACCGACTAGCGTAAGTAGCTTGGTAGACGACCTTTAGATATTGACAACCTAAGAGAGAGGAGAGCATGAGAAGACCTCACAGAAGACCTCTTAGAACCCTATAAGGACCCGATACGGAACTACGAGATTGGATAGGATTGCTTAGCAGACTCCGACTTTAAGCACCGACACTACCTTAGAATGGCGAACGACCACCCGTAGGAGAAAGACGAGGAGTTAGACACTGACTCGCAAAGAAAACAAGTAGATTCGACCATACCAGGCCAACTTTGGACAAAAAAAAACATTTTTCTCTCTTTTCTTTTCTTTTCTTTCATTATTATTTTGAAAACAAAACGATGAGTCATATTGACGTAACAAAATTTTCAGGAAAAATTAAATTTAAACTTGTTTTACCGCAAAGAGTGGCACGTTCACGCGACACTCGTGTGTAAAATTTTCGTCTTTCAATTTTTTTTTGACATAAACATTACCCACACTTCACTCTAAAAACCGATAATTCAAATTTTTTCATTTATTAAATCCGGGCAGTGTGTATGAATTACCCATTTCCTCTAAGTCTAATTTAACCGACTAGGCTCTAGTAAGCAAGACCCCGTATGCATTACCGCTAGATTTCCTAAGGCAGCACATGGATACGACGCGAACCGCATCACCACCAAAAACCCAATTCAGAAGAGACCAACAACGCGAAAGACAAGTAGGAGTCAAACTTTGTGTTAGGTACCCTTACCTTCCACCCTACACCACCCTGACCAGTAATTCGAACTGAATTTTGGGACGAAATTCTTTTAATGGGGAAAGACTATGATAACCGAAGATTTTCCTAGGTCATACTATCTCAAAATACTATGACTATATATATCTACATATTCCTATCTATTCAAATTTCTACAAGAAAACTCACGGTTGACTTTTGTTGACCTATTTTACGCTAAATAGTTACGGTTTAACCAACTGTCACATGTAAAATATTATTATTATCTACTCACTTTTGAGCTAAGCTTCTATTTTCTAAATGACTACGGTCGCATATAATCACTTTCTGGGAAACCTTCTCGCGCACATCGAAAAACTGCACAAAGCGCGTATCGGCATGACAAAAAGTCAAAACTAGTCTAAAATGCCTCTAATAAATAAAATAAACTTATTTTAAGTTTTAATTAATAATTTCATAAAACGTTTGCATAAAACGTGAAATTTTAAGTTACGCCTAAAAATAACAGAAAACGAAGAAACAACGCAAGTCCGCGCTAAATCTAAACCAATTTAACTATTAAACCTATCGTGTGAATACTCAAAGTTTAAGTAAACACAATTTTACATTCGATAAAAATACAAGAAACTTTCGGGTCACGTTTTAAATCACAAGATTTGGTCATTTAGTAACCCGAGAAGAGCTAAACGCTCCTAGGATCCCCCTAGAAGCTCCTAGCCGGTTCGAACCCTACAAGGGGGAAAGATGGCTTCTTTTTAGCTTTTTTGGTTTGCTATAGTACTAGTTCTTCTTGTCTTATATCATTTCAAACACATACACACAACATTCATGCACCTAAACCAAAACTAGAAAATTCTCTCTTCCTTCTCCTTCTAGCTCACGTATGAAATTCCACCACGACCATAAATCCATAATTTTTTAATCTTCAAACAAGAACAAGGTAGCAAGATCATAAGGGTTGATATTCTAGTAGCCGGGGTATAATAAAAACAACGTTTGGGTTGTTATTCGAGTCCGAATCTTCCTTCAAAACCCTCTTTTTGTAAGTCTTCAAAATCTTATAATACTTGTACTTTTACTATCCTAACAATGATCAAAACATATATGTACAATGCGTTTGTGAATTTTTGTAACTTGAAAAACTAATAAAAACCCTAATAGGGTGCATTTGGTTCGAACTAGGAAAAAGGGAAAGAAGGAAAAAAATGTAACTTTTATAAAATGGTTCTAATGATAAAATAACATTTAATGTCAAAAGTGCTTATTTTTGGTCTTGGCTTATTTATAAGCTCTTCATGAGCTTATTGGCTTTTTTGTGGACTTTTTGGGTCACGACCCAAATAACAAACCCACAAGGGTTTTGTCTTTTAGCTTATTTCATATTCGGCTTATTTCAAAGGCTTATTGTGTAGCTTATTTAACCTCTTGTCCGATTTCGGTCTTATTGGATTTGCTTATTTGATTTTGGGCTTTGCTTGGTTTCGGCCCAACAACCAAACCTAAAGGGGTGTTCGTTTCACTTATTTAGAGCCCAACGGGCTTATTCTTGGTCTCGGTCCATTGGAAAATATATGTGACTTATTTCGTTTAGCATATTCACGTTCTGACTTATTTTGGTACTTATTTTCTTAGCTTATTTGAATACTAAAAATGTTTTCGAGCTTATGGACTCATTTCTAGCTTATTTTCAAAGCCTATGAGCTTATTGGACTCGCGGTCCAATAAGGGAATAAGCTACGGCTTATTTCCTCGGCTTATTACTTTCGATTTATATTCCTTACTTGTATTTTTAGCTTATGCTTATACCAAATTATTTATTTGAAATTTCCTTCGCTTAAAGGGCCTACAATCGGGCTTATACTAATTTCAGAGTGCTTATTGGGCTTGTGAACAACTATCGGTCCAACAAGGCCCAATAACCTCTCGTCTTAAATTTTGACTTATTGAAGAAAACTATTTTGGCATATAAAGAAACTTATTAGTTTATTTTAATACTTATCGGTTTATTCTCAGACTTGAAAATTATAAAATACTCACATGGGCTTATTGGGTCGGGAAGCCCAATAAGAGTTAAGTAACGCTATATATATATATATATATATATATATATATATATATATATATATACACACACACATATATACTAATCAGACTAACTGTAAAACACTTAATGGGCCATAAGGCCCAATGACAAATTAATTATTTTCAAAACACGATAGACATTAATTTAACAACTTGATTAACTTATGGACTCAATCTAAATTTAATCTATATAAAATGTACCTAATATCTACATTCGGACTAGCAATGGGCTTTTGGACCCAATAAGTGAAAACTAGTAAATATAAATGCTTAAAACTGATTTCGATCAACTTATATTCATATAAACTAAAAACGGTTAAATGGTCATTTGAAAAGTGTGTTTTGACGAAACATCGCATGACGTGGATTTTGGCATTTTGCCGGAAAACTATTGAATTTGAAAAATTGGTTGAAAATGAGGTTTAAAATCTTGGAAAACTCTTACAAGCGAACGGGTATATCTTGGAAGGACTTATTTTTATAAATAATAATTAAATGATAATTAAATAATAATAAAATAATATATTAATCATTAAAAAATAATAAGATTTAATAAACGTTTATACTAAAATACAATTTACAACTAAGAATTTTACTTATAATCGTAATACGAACTAAATTCTAAAATCTCGACAAAAGACTAAATAATAAAAATATTATTATATTAATACTCGACTAAAAGGCGAAAACATAATTTTATGAAAAACTTCTAACACCTATTTTGTAAATCAAAAATATTGTAATGCCTATATTAAAGTTGTTTTATCAAACTAATTTGAGGTAATGGATTAAAATACTAAAACATGTTCAATTTCTTTTATTTTATCTAACCTCAAATCCTAGTCCTTTATTTTCAATTTCTTAAATTATCTATTTAGAATACTATTTCTACTTTTTAAAACCTAGTCTATTTTAGTTCTATGATTCTTAAATTATCTATTATATTATTTCCTTACTTCCTAAATTTCGATCTATCTTAATCCTTAGTTCTACAATTTTTAAATTTATGATATTCCTTCGTAAAATCCTCGCTTTCTTGACACTCATTTTAGTGCACGTCTTCGTATTCACCCAATAAATCTCTCGTCTATCATATCGTTATCCTTCTTTGACCAGTTCCCATCAGGATTTACTTCCAAGTTCTTAGCTTTTCGTCCAGTCTCGAAACTCGAAAATCTTTCTCCAATAATACTTTTATCGCATCGTAAATTAAGTTCATCGAGTCAAAATTCTTAAAGAAATCTTTTATAAACAATTACACAAAAACATTTTATTAAACTCAAATGCAAACGCTCGTACAATAGGTTGTCCTTGTAAAACATGTTATTGAGTAAAACTTATTAAATAGGTCGTGGCCGTGTATCGTGACTTGTTTAGCTAGAGATCATCTACTTTTATCTACCATTATCTTATTTGAGGTGAGTTCTCGTAGTCCCATTTTTAAACTCTTTTCCGTTGGGAGAAAATTAGACTCAAAACCTTCTTTTAACTAGTTTTAAATTCTGTGCAAAAACCTTTTAAATGCTTTTGGACAATGCTATGTGCCTATGTTTGCATGTATGAATGCTATGTGAACACTATATAAATGCTATGTGAATGCTATGAGATCTATTGATGCAAAGTTCCACTGGGAATTTCCGCATTTCACTATTTTGCCGACTATGTAGCTCCAACTGGTATGCGATAGGTTCGGAGGACTATAAGCGCGCGGGTATGTTGATTTGGGTTTGGTTACCCTGGTATGATATGTTGATATGCTGGTATGTTGAATATTTAAATACTGTTATGTGCATTCTATTTTTATATTGCACATCTGTCCACTCTTATATTCTGGCACAACAATTGGGTTTTTCCTAAAACCTATAAGCTCACCAACGTAATGTTGACCTTTTCGAGTATCATTTTCAGGTGATCAGTATTTTAGATTGGAGGTAAAGGAGTACAAGATTTTATAATGACCACGATATTTTTCCAAGGACACATGTGTATTTCATAGTTAAGATTTTATTCAATGTAACTTTGTAAACCAGATTTTTGGTATTAAATTTTGGTGTAATCTTATATCTTGTGCGATGTAAATCATTATGTCGCATCCCGTGTTTCCACTTTTAGCGGGGTGTAACAATTACATAACTATCAACATACTTAAAACTAAACTTAACTTACTAACCCAAGAACCCAAAAACCCAAAAACCATCAACCCTACTCCAAACCCTAGAACCTAAAACGGACATCCACCACCACATACCTACTTGTAAAAACCCCAAGATCAACACCATTTACAAGGTCCGCACCCTGCTAATATACTATCTCTTAAGACGCAGACGGGTGTACGATTCAACTAACATGGACCTAAACCACTCAAGCTTCTCCATTTCTTGCAGCTGAATCTCTCTCAAATAAGAACAACCCTGAACACCAAGCACACGATTCCCAAGAACATGAATTCCAACCATTCAAGCCTCACGCCGCCTCATGCGCTCACTTACTTCGAAGAAACATCCACGCAACACTGACCCCAACGCTCTTCTTCTAAGACCTCCCTCTGAAAAGCCACAGTCAGCTGATCCCTAAGAAGAGTGGATACAGCGGAAAGGGTGAGTTCTTCAAGTAACTCCAAATGAGCCATTGAAGTAAGCAAGAGTTGTTGAAAAAACAAGAAACTGAAATACAAAAAAAGAGTCAATCAAAGTGAGTTAAATAAGACCTGAAGGAAGATATATGTCAAATCTATTGCCATAATTGACAAGTAAATGAACCACCGGTTACCACTCTACAATTGCATTAATGTACCATGCAAAAAAATGCCAAAAAAAAACACAATAACTTATAGACAAAAATAGTCCTCACAAACCAACCTAAAACCTTTTCGACAAACACCAACTAAGCACAGTTCCGACAAATGACAAACACAAGTTCTAAGTCTCGAACGTCAAACAAATAGCTAATAACAGCCTCCGCAACGAAGCGTGGCAACCTTTTTACTCGTCTTAATTCAATGTCATATGAAGTATACATTTAAATTCAAATCTAATATAAAATCTAAGTTATATATCATTTTTAAAAGCTTTTATATTTAAACGGATTCACGAGTTGATATGTTTAATACTTACTAAACCCATACACCTCTTTATTAAATGTGGTTAGACTGATTGACCCAAACCTGTTTATCTCAACCCAAACTTGTTTAACAGCGTGTAGGGTTCGTATCCGTGATCGTGTGGTGTCGAGAATTACCGCCCCCGCTAAAAAGTAACATAGGGGGTTCCAGTTACTTTACACTAAAGATAAAGGGTTCATTTGGTCATATTCAGATTATGAGCGAATAACATAAGCATAAGCAGAACAACACAAGCTGAACTGATTTAGGGCAAAATTCATGTAGATGTGGGGATGGAGAATTTGGAAATCGTACCTTTAGATGATGGTAATAATGATGATCTACCATCACCAGGAAATGAAATTAGAGTTGCAAAGTTTGATTATTCATTAGAGAATTATTTCAAAGTGATGAATAAGATGTTGAAGATTTCAGGAGAAGAATATGATTCATCACAATTTTACCTTAATCAATCTGAGATTATTCAAAGGATGTCTTCTTCTGCTGAGTTTATTAGGTAAATTTAAATTAAATTATACATTTTTAGTGGAACTTATGTAAATTCCTTTGTGGGTTTTGTTTGATAATTTGGGATAATTTTTTTTGTTATTAGTATCTCATTTAATGTTTGGAGTAAATGAAATTAAATGAAAGATTTTTAAGTGAAATTATGTAAAGAGAAATGCTAGACCCACACCATTTTTACAAACAAATATTCACACCCACATGTGGCATGTGAGATGTACCAATTAGGTTGCATGAAATTTTCTCTTTCTTAATTTTTACCCTCCATAATTATATGCCACATGTGGTTGTGGATGTTCGTTTGTAAAAATGATGTGAGCCTAGCATTGCTCTTATGTAAATTCCTTTGTGGGTTTTGTTTATTGGACAATTTGGGATAAAGGGTGTAAATCTTTTCTGGATTTAGTATTTAATTTAATGTTTGGGTGTAGCTTACAGTTAAAAATATATACTATAAAGAAACTAAATCAAAGATTTTTTAAGCAAAATTATCAAAATTCCTTTATGGGTTTTGTTTAATGGACAATTTGGGATAAAGGGTGTAAATCTTTTTTGGATTTAATCAAGAAAATTGAGAATGTTAATATTTTAAATGTATATAAATTTTTTTGATCAAAGATTTTTATTGGAAATGATCAGATTTCCTTTGTGGGTTTTGTTTATTGAACGGTTTGGGGGCTATAAATCTTTTTAAGATATCAGATTGATGTTATATTAAATTCTTTGATAATTATTTAGTTTTTGTATTTTGTAATTGGTACATACTTCAGCAACATGTGTCTAACTGAAGTAAATGTTTTTAAATGTTGCACGATAATGCTACCTATTATGTTGAGACTCGAAGCCATAATGCTTCTTTGTATACTCATCTTCTATTTAGAAACGCGGTTCACTGCTGCTAACCCAAACATATGCATTTCGTTAGTTGTTGAGAACATATATTTATTTTTAACTGATGCAACATACTCCTTAGTCCTTACAGTCAAGTGGTTGGCTTGATTTGGGGTGAGTAGTGTTTTCTGAGTTGTATTATGGTAATACGTTGAATGTAGTGAGGTCATCAATTAAGGTAACACAGGGTATCATCTTGTTACATATAAGAGATGAAACAGCGACCAAATATGATTGCTTCCGTTTTGATCAGTTTTTACACTAGATCATTGCTTAGAACATTTAAATCTTGTTATAAAGAATAATTTAGCTTAACTTGTAAACTGGGGTGATGCAATTGTGAATATTTAATACAATAATAGTAGGGGATTTTTAAGTACAAACCGTTATTTACATAATTGAGTGAATTATTCTTAATTACAACGGATCTTGATGGATCAACTTCAATGAGAATCCACAAAACTGAGACAAGAATTTAGAACCAAGATATCGTTTCTACTAGTGAAATCTTGAAGAGGATGACAAGGAAATTCATTTGATGGTTTACTTGTGTTGGTGGCAGTTTTTTTTTACTTTATCTGTGATGATGAATCTAAGTTGCTGGAAATGGAAATCTTCCATCACCATAAAAACCATTTATTGCAATTATGACTAATTCGTGCATTAATGAATAGGTCTTAATGTCTCAGTTCCTTTTTCATTATTAAAATTATGACTAATTAGTGCATTAATGAATAGGTCTTAATGTCTCAGTTCCTTTTTCATTATTAAAAAATTATTGATATATTTTGAAGATGTAAAAAATATTTGATATTGTTAAACTTATTTTGAGTTTCCAATCTTCCCTTGACCCAATGGAGATTTTTACGTTGATCAAGAGGGACTTGATATGTGTTCGTAGCAAAATACTCTGTAGTAATGTTGGACCAACATGATATATTGATATTCAGCTTGTCACTGCTTAATTTGCTTATGTGAGTAACTTATGTTGCACTTAATTACTTCCTTGGTTAGTTGAGTTGGCTTTCCACAAGCTTTGGCTGATTAAATGAACTACACATCTAAAATCCAATCTTAGTTTCTATAGTAGCTCCTTCCCTCATTTAAATAGGTCTAATTTCAATGTAAGCATTTTGCAGATGACTTGGGATATCGTTGTTGTGCTAGCTTAAACTATATAGCTAGTTCTGTTCCAACTTATTTTTTTTTATGTCATTTGTTATGTTGCATTTGAGATACTACAAGTCGGTAGTACTTGTGCCTACATTAAAATAAAAAATGAAATGGAAGTTGATCATTGATTCAAGCTGGACAATAAACACCAATATAATTGTGTATTCATGGTCTGTTAGCTTTCATGAATTTATATTTTTATATTATTTCATCACCTGAATGTATGTTTGAGTCATTTTTTTTGCAAATATATATTTCTGGGGCACGTCCTAATTTAAAACTTTTGATATATTCAGAGATTGGAGGCATTTCTTCTCTAAACCTCAAGCTATCAGGTTTGCATGTCAAAGCGACACTTCTGAGAGGAAAGTCATCACAAAGGGGATAAAGCTATCTCAGTTTTCTTCCGCAGCTTTTCCTAAGGTGAAATAGATGTAATTAACTAACCATGGTTATGATGTTTTAAAAAATGCTTAATAGCTTTTTGGTTAAATACTGATGCAGGACATATCAGATGGAAATAAGGCGTCATCACATTTGAGGTCTGTAATTGACCCGCTTCTCTATGTTTCTATTCCTTTGATATTTCATATATAGTACAAATGGTTCTGATCTTGTGTGTTCATGATTGTAGACTAATGCATCTAGACAATCTAATGGTGCATGCAGATCGTAAATTCATTCATGTGAAGTTTCATAGCAATAAAATTGTTCATTCCTGTACATAAGTGTGATGCATGTAGATCTTAAATGTACTACCTTTTGTGTTAACTGGAACCTATCCTATATGTATCACCTAATGACTGGAACCTATTCTATATGTAGTGACGGAATAAGAATTTATCTCCAGCCTGGGCAGTTACATAGTTTTTTAATCAAAGCAGTTGAGATTCTAATATTAAAATCTAGTTACTAGAATCTTCTACAGTTCTTGCATAGATGTTGATATTCTTTTTATTAAATCTTGTTTCAGCGAAGATTTTGTAATGTACGTTGGAGGGCCTGTTTGGGCATTGGATTGGTGTCCCAGAGTTCACCAGCCTGATTGTGATGCTAATCTCGAGGTATTAGTTACTACATGAATATTCTCTTATTTGTATGCATCTTGCTTTGTTTATGTAGTAACAAATACTTGGTAACATATTTGTATTCTAAGTGGTGAGTCTACTTGCCTCCCCTTTGTTATTGCTGTTTGCTGCATCAATTAGGAAACTTGAACATACATCCTATTACATAGGTATATAGTATCCTTCAATCTTTCCTAATCATTATTAATTAAGAAACTAAAACTTTAAAAGATTGACCTAACGGGGGTGAGAATGGTTTGGTCAGATAAATTGAGGCCTAATCTTAATAACTTGATCAAATGTAGTGCACAACAAAACAGAACAAGTTAAACCATGACTATGACAATATATAAAACTAAACCATAGTCACACGGAACGCGGTTCGCTTCGGTACGGGATCGCGAAACGGGAACGCGGTTCGCTAGGTCCCTAAAATTCGGTACGAGGAGAGGTAGGCTCATTTCGGAACGCTACGGTTCACTTTGGTTCGATGTACCATAAAATTTGGTACAATGTACCCGATTTGGTACGATGTACCATATTATTAATAACATTATTTTTCTAAATTAGTATTACATATAAGCCAAATGCCAAATATCATATGATATATATCAATACTCAAAAGATTTACTCAAAAGATTGTTAAAATGATCTAATATTATTTTATTTAAGAGAAAGTACTGGTCGAGGTTGAAAAATGATATGATTTAATAATTAAATTAAACTCATGGTTAAAGCTAGCTGTACCAAATCACTTTGGTACGCCGTACTATTAACTTTGGTACGCTGTACCGATTCATTTTGGTACATCGACCCAATAGACTTCGGTACGCTGATTGATGTTCTTTGGGAACGCCGAATATAGCGATCCAGGTCGCGATCCCGAGCGATCCGAGTCGCGATCGTACCGCGTTTGGGTACGAACGATCCGAAACGCTAAACGCGGCCGAGTCAGCGTTTCCTGTGACTATGAACTAAACCATATGAATAGAGAAATTTGAAGACAGATTATCATTGGTAGAAATTCCCTGTTCCACTTAAGCTCTTTAGATTTTGGCAATTTTGCTCTCTAGTAGACGATGTCCAAGAAGAAAAAGTCATTATTGGGTCAAACCCAAGCTTTTCCTGTAATCCCAAACGAATGGGTCAAACGGGACAAAGCCCAACCCAACTGTCGGATG
>BQNB010139893.1:0-11864 GCA_026074375.1 Tanacetum coccineum
CCGCATCTTGTTACTTTGTAATTTCTAGCTTCTTGCTAGTCTTTTTGTTTCAATAAAATCCGCCGTTCAAAAAAAAAAGCTTATTACTCTTTCACAAGCCTGATTTGCCTAGTTGCTTATATTATATATATATACTATTAAAGACGAATCATTTAGCTATAAAAACCTGGACTTCCTCTACATCTCCGTATTGTACTTTTCCCCATCAAAAAACAATACATCTCAAAGGAAAAAGAAACAAATACAAAACGAAAAACAATCCAAAACAAAAAGAAACAATACCTACCCGGAAAATGTTTTGAATTTCCTTTGACAAAAAGAAACTGATACAAATACAATACGAAAAACAACCCAAAACGAAAAACAATCCAAAATGCAAAACAAAAATAAACTGATACCTTCTTTCTTTCGGTCAAAGGAAATTCAAAACGAAAAACAAATACAACCTACCTGAGACCATTTTTGCAAATCATCTTGAAGCCGATACCTCTGTTGATCTGTTTTATGTTCGTATAACAAGAAAGAAATAGGCCAAGAAATGTTTTTCTATTGTTTACATAAATTGAAAGAAACACGTGTTTGTTGTTCGTGATTGGTAAAGAAAAAGGGAGTTTTGTGCTTATTGTGTTTGTGTTAATCGGATATAGAAGAAAAAAGGGACGAAAGTAGTTGGTTGGTGTGGTTGTGAAATTTGGATCTGAAAAAAGGAAAGACGTTTGTTTGTGGCTGCACATAATAAGGTTTTTAGGGTTGTTAGTATGACTTATACAATTTACTGTAATGTGATGTGGGCCTAGATAATTTGTATCTAAAAATTGAGGTAATACTATTTGGACTTGGGTAGTGTATTATCAAAAGAAGTTGGGTTGGACTTTTGTTTGCTAATTTGGTTGGGTTGTGTGACTAAAGATTAAAAATTTAGCTTACCGTTGATTTTAAATCCAAATATTGATTGAGATATTTAGTTTTTCTAATAGTTCTTTGTAACGTAAAAAATCAATCAATGGGATGTGTTGATTGTACGTATTAATTAAAGAAGGTGCTTAAAATAATACTGCGATTCGTGCATAAAATAATACTCCTATTCGATAAATAAAATTAGTCAAAATTTGCATGTCTCAAATATGTGTTACTTACATTTTTAGTTACATCATAACTTAGCTAAGTTATGTAATATTTTCTATCTAACTTGGGTTATCACCAACGAAGCCATTTGTATAATGAAAGCTATAATATTTGTTTACATTTATTAGTTTGGAATGGTTTTCTAACTTATGTTTTCAGCAGAAACGGTTGCTGATTCGATCAGGTTAGAGTTGAAGAAGATTGATGAAAACATAATGATACTGTAGTTGATTTCTTTGGATACTTCTTCCATTTATTTGATAATTATTTGGTAAAGATTCTTATTTATAGGTTTAGACATCACATTAAACACACAACAATGAAACAATTATAGATAATTAGAGACGCGTGAAGGAAATGCAATGGCATACTATGGGAGTCAAATGTAGATAAAATAATTAAGGAGATTTAATGAACATAAATTACAAAGAAAATCTTTTTATCTTATATTGATTGCACCATCATACTAACACCTCAACAATTTGCGGTGATCTGCCACTCGGCCGGTGTGATTTGCAGACAAAAACAAAATCAAAAACAATTTATGGTACAAAAAATGAATGGGCCTCATCCAACATCCCATTACCCCAATTCCAAAAATCTCCACCACATCTCGATCACGATTTTTGTAACCAATTTTCCAACAACAGTGTCTTCTAAAGATCTATGGAAGCTTTGTGATAGGCAAGGAGTGGTTGCAGATGTGTACATCGCACGAAAGTTATCAAAATCAGGTCGTCGCTTCGGATTCGTTCGTTTCATCAAAAACCCAGATCAAGCGAATCTATTGGAAGATCTAAACAAGATCTGGATTGGGAGTCATCATCTGTTTGCTTCAATTGCACGCTTCGATCGAAAACAAAACTCACAACCGAATCAATCTCATCAGAAACAATCGAATAACACTAAACCTCACGAAACGGGTCACGCTAGTCACACAACGGGAGGACGATCTTATGCATCTGTATTGAATGGTAAGGAGGGGACTCAAAAGCCAGTATTGGCTGGGCCAATAACAAAAAATATCACCCTCGAAAACTCTGATTTATTGGAATTATCTGATACTTCAAGTGTAGTTCTCGCAAAGGTAAGGGATGTTCATCTAATAATTAATATTTATCGCGTTTTAAAAAAAGAGGGATTCTCTGATTTCAAGTGCAAATACATGGGGGGACTCTGGCTCTGGATTGAATTCAGCAGTGACGAGTCAAGGTTAAAGTTTCAAAAAAATACGGAGATGGAATTGTATTTTACCCAACGAAAACTTGTTTCACATAATTTCATTCCCGATGAGCGAATGATCTGGATCGAAATAGATGGACTGCCACTCAATGCATGGACTACTAATGCATTTAAAAAGATAGCAGGCAATTGGGGAGAAACGGTTTTTGTAGATGAAGACGCTGATGAAAATATTGCAAATGGAAGGGTATGTATCAAAACAAAAATAAAAACTCACATCATGGATTCGTGTCTGGTTTCTATCAAGGGAGTCAGATACCAGGTTAGAGTTCGTGAGTTTGCAAATTGGGTACCTGATTTTGCTTCACTAGACAACATCTCACAACATGATTATGAATCAGAGGCGTCGGGAAATGATCAGGATATACATAGTATAAACGAGTCACAAGAAGAAGGGGAGATCAATGATAAGAAGGAGCAAATGGGTTACGAAATGAACGCTCCTGGTAAATCGGTGGACTCCTTTGAAGAAGGCGAGATCATTGGTGAATCGGATGATGGGTGTGTCAAGGATTGTATGGGAAAGAAATTGGACGATGATGTTGAAAAAGATATTGAAGATTGTTCTAACAATGTTACTGAGAAATGTGGGGTGGTAAATAATAATATGTCTAATAATGTGGAAGGTGAGATTCTTGAGGATCATTTTGATGGTGATCGTGGTAATGATACCATTGAAGATAATGCGGATGTTAACCCATCGACTAACGTCTCTTTGGAAGTTAATATCCCAGAAGTTGCAAATGATTCTAGCATTGTGTCTCCATCTACGCCCCCGGGTAATGATCTAAACATTGCTAAAGAGTCTTGTTCTACGTGGCTTGATTATGTTGGTCCTCTAATTACTGACGAGCTAGATTCTGAAAAACGCTGGAGCTATAGAGATCCCAAAGGGAATATTCAAGGGTCGTTCTCTCTCGCGCAATTACATATGTGGAAAGATTATTTTCCAAGCGATTTACAGATTTGGAGTTATTATGGCAATGTAAAAGAAACTATTCTCCTACACAATGCATTAAAGAGACGAACAAAGAATGCCGGTTAGATCTCTTTGCATTTGTGGTACGTTTCAACGGGTGTTCGGCTTCGTCCATGGGAGGTCTTTTTTTAGGCTTCGCGTTGGGATCTCCCTTCTGATTTCAGTAGCCGTCGGTTTTTTGCGTGTTTGTTTTGTATCGTTAGAACTTATTCTGTTTCTTTTTTCTTTTGTCTGTTGGATCGATTTGCGTGTGACTTTTTCTTGCTAGCTTCTTACTAGCATTTTTTAATAAAATTTCTAATTGCCGTTCAAAAAAAAAACACCTCAACAATTTGCACCAACATTACGCAGTCAAGACTTAAGTATAACCTGTATTCATCGCACGGGTCTAAAATTATACAATATGTGAGATAAGTAAAAGTTTAATTTTTTATCGCAAAACAAGCCCGGTGACATGGTTTGTTTGGTTGTGCATAAATTTGTATCACATGTGATTTTTATAAGTCGTTAGTTGTCTTTTTCTAATGGTGTCTCCAAGGGAATCATCAAAACGAACGAAAATGAGACGCATACAAACTTATTAAATAAAAGAATCAATCGTAACATCTTATAAGTTATTACTAAATCAAAAGAAAAGCGGTGTTTCTATTTATGATCACTCATGTAGATTTAGTTTAATAAAGCTTAAACTCATTATCTATAAACGTAGATGACTAGACGATAGCTTTTGTAAGTTGCCAACTTACTATAAATGGAAATATGGGATTATGATCAAAATTAAATCTATTTTAATACAAGCTTTATATATTTGGTCAGATTAAGTTGTAGTCTTTGAATGCCTAAGTGGCATAATTTTAATTCGTATAAGTAAAAGTTTGATTTTTCCCAAAAACAAGTATGGTGCAACGCACGGGTATGATCGTCTCGTTATCTTATATATAAAAGATTTAGTCTCACTAATTAATGTTAAGTGTATATGATTAATGTGTTTGAAAGAATTTGTTAAGTCGTGCAACAATAAAGAGGGTATAAATAATAAAGAGTTTTTGAATTTATAATATGGATTAAGATATGACTTTTCATCTACATTCGAGAGTTAAGTAAGTAAATGAGTCTTTTCACTTATCTTGAAGAGTTACGTATATGCAAATTAGAATCTATAAATAGCATATATTTTTCCACAACTAATGATTGCAAAGAAGGTTGAATCCTGCTAAAATCATGAGACATGGTCAATGTAACAACCGTCAATTTTCGGAACATATTTAAATAATAAATCATATTTATTACATGTTTGTCGTTTATAAAATTTATTTTTAAATTATTTGATTTCGAAAACAAAAAAGGATATATATTAATTCATAGTTGATTTATAAAAAACGAACCACTATCACGTTTTCATTATTCGGACTCTAAAGCAATTTGATGTAAAACGACATTCCTGACAACTTTCGAGTTTTGACCGAGACCTGAAAACAGACAGAAAGTGACTGAAATGCCCTAGCAAGATTTAGAAACGAGAATATAATTAAATTATATTTAATTATCACTTTTTATTAAATAAAAATATTTAATAAATTACATCATTTTTGTTCAAAAGCGTTTATTTAAAAACGCAAATATTCGAGTTAAAATTTATTTTATTTTCGGACAAGGCATAACCGGGTCACCAAATGATTAACAAATATTTTATAAATGTTATAAAATATTTATGAAATACTATCAAATAAATACTCATTTTGTTGGAAAAATTATTTGGAAAACAATGGCGCAAGTTTCGTATTTTAAATCATCAGTTAAGTGGCTCAAACGAGTCCCGAACCATTATATAACAAAAGTTACACTTTTGGTCCCTGTGAAATATTTACACAATCAACCCTAAACTATTATACACTTTCTATTTCATTTTAAACTTATATATATATATATATATATATATATATATATATATATATATAATAAATAGTAATATATATATAATATTATATATATATATATATATAAAAGTTTTACAGAATTCTTAATCTCATTTTCATCTCATAACACACACTCCCTTCTCCTCTCTCACCCCAAATTTTCGGTCCGCCGATTCCGCCGCCACCACTTTATCCGCCGTCCGTCCGGAAAAAGTTTTCCGGCGGACTTTTCCGACCAAGATCAAAAATGAACCTCATCACCCGATCTATTCGATCCCCAAGTCACTACGCACGTCACGCCCCCCCCCCCCTTCAGCTGCTACCCCACGACAGGCCTACATCAACCACCTTCACTCATCGTCATCATCCATCATCACACACGTTACCACCAATCCTCGCACTCCTCTCATCACCACCACCGCACCAGCCACGCACCATTAGGTGCGACCTTTGTGGTTCTTAGAACCACCCCAAGTGCGTCCCTTTATCAAGCCCCAAGGGTGCTTTGTGGGTTTTTTTTGCACCCACGGGGTGTAGTTGGTTGTAAATAAGCACCGAATTGTGTTTTGGGTTTCGTCAGCACCACCCATGGGGTGGTTTGGGGAGCAGCCGCCGCAAGAGGGTGCGCTTGGTTTAACAGGGTTCACAAAAAGGTGCGTTTGGGGTTTTGGAATCAGTAGGTGGCGTTTGTTGTGGTTTAACAGCCCGAAAGTGGCTGTTTGGGTATTTATAACAACCCAAAAAGGGTGTGTTTGGTTCAAGCAAGCTTCGGTTGCGTTGGTTCGTAATGGTCAGCCCCGAAAAGGGTGCGTTTGGAATTGCATTTAACTGCATATAGGGCTGTTTGGTTCAGCCATTAGGTGCTGTTTGGTTCACTCAAGATAAGCGTTTGGTTTTGCGTTAACACCACATAGGTTGTGTTTTGTTTCAATTATTCGGTTATACACTTTGTTAATATATATTTGAAGTGAATTGATTAAGTGGGAAAACATTATTTGGTAAAAATGAAGCGTTTTATATAAACAGAATAGGTCATGCCGAAAATTCTATAAATTCCTTACTTAGTAATTTTTACTATAATCCCAATATTTTAGAAACCCGATAAAAAGGACAAATATATATAGTCTTAAGATTTTTAATCTGTATTTGTACAATAACCCGACAACAAACAAAATACTAATTTATAAAAATGTTATTTTATAAATCCCGGCTAGAAAATAAAGTCATAACTTTGGTACGAACTTTAGGAACACCGTTTACTTAATTGGTAACTTTAAAACGTACGATTTCGTTTATGCAAGGACTTTTATTTATTTAATAAATTGGCGATCTTCGAAAACGTGTCAAACCATTTGGTTTAATCATTTACTCGCGCTTATTATATAATACTTGCAAAGTATGGTATACTTCAAATTAATCTTTTGATTTCTGGTCGTTATTATATAATTACACCATAAAATTAATATAATTGTTCATCTTTCTAGGTAATATATATGAAATATATTACATACTTTGTTATATAATTCACCATATGAATTATATACTTTTGAATTATTGTACCGAACCAACCACCAAACCCAACTGCCCCTCGGAACCTAAAATATTTAATTCAACGGGTCGCGTTGATGTAATCATCCATCGGAAACTAAATTCATTATCCTAAGCAAGTGGGATTTAACCGTTAAGATAAACGGCAACTTCTCGGTCAAGCCGTTTCGTCTTCCGTCGTGTTGTGCATTTTAGATGCCTATCTGTCAATCGTTCTTCAACATCAAGGTGAGTTCATTAGCCCACCTTTTCTCTTCTAATGGTTTTCATAAACTGTTTTCGTGGGGAGAATACATGCTCGTTTTACTAAGTGAACTTATTGATTTCTACTACATAAGCGTTACATGACTATTTTTACTAAAGCATGATTTTGTTTACAATACATTATTTGAGATCGTTGAATACCTATATTTGAAGCCGTAAATTTTTGAATTACATTGCTTGTTTTACTATTAGACACAAGTGTTTTTCTAAGTGCTTTCAAAGTGTTTACAAAGTGTATGCTATCCAGATTAATGCCTGAATATTATTGCTAAGTTACCTTATTGCCGTGAAGTCCCTATTTATCATGAACCGTTAATTGCTATTGTAGTAAGCGCGAGTGTTGTGGATAGATCTATCGGGACTGACAATCTCGAACATCCCCACCTTTCCATGGGTCACTATTAGATTAAAGGTGCATGAACATTGAGAGGAAGTGTCCGGGTGTATGGCAACATCCATATTTCGATTGGGGCAAAAAAACTAGTTTGAATGCTTCAGGTTCATGAGCTTAGTGCAATAATACAAAGTGATTGGAGCTGATAATGTGTTTTCTCTTTCAACCTTACCTTATTTTGGACTATGGAATACGTAATCTTAGTCTGCTATTATTTTTTTTGACTTGAGAGTCGAAACTACTAGAGTCCACCTTACCAAGTCTTGTGGTCTACTTTAAATACTTCTTGATTTACTGACTTACTAAACTTTGGATTTCGGAAATAACCCTTTTAAATGTTGTAACGCTACTTTCTATCTCTGAATATTCTTAAATTATTTCAATAACTGAGCTTTTTACTGGATTAAACCTATGAATTTTCACCAACATTATATAGACTGTTTTTGCGTGTAATTTTCTCAAGTAATTAAAAAAACTTTTGCTAGCTGAGCAATGGGGAGCATTCGAGTCGCGCGGATATATTTTTGAAGGCTTAATAACGTGTATACCCTTCGACAAAAGTTTCAAAATAAACAAAAATGTTTCTATTGCATTATAAATGAGATCCTTTGTAAACTCTGATTTTAATATAACGAATGTGAAATATATTTAAACGTCTCTTTTGAGGTCGTTTTATGTGAATTGTACTTTGTGCCTTAAAGTCGCAAACCCCAAATGTTAACTATTGACCCCTGCGTCCCCGATTCTGGGTGTGATGACAGATTGTATCAAGCACTGTTGTAGAGAACAAGGTTCGTATTTCAAAACCTGTACAATAACCGTTTTTTTTTCGAAAAGTTTGAAGATTCTTTCACCATTGTCCGATATTTCGCGCGCGCATGCTTCCCGATCCTTTATAAGCTCTCTTTTGTATCTCTACTACTATTATATGGATAACGAGTATTTAATACTTGCTTATGATTTCGCTTTCTTACGTCTATCGTATGACGCCTTACTATTTACCTTATATTTTGTTCTATATAAATATTGATCACTCTGATTATCCCGTACTTTCTGATTTCTCAATTACTCCCTTGAACACCAATGCCGATTACTTTACCACTCCACTTTGAGTTGGAACACTCTTCCTATGCTTTTTGATCTGATATGTTTGTTATCATAATCTATTGTTTTGATATCTTGATTTTTGTATTCGGCATACTACGGTAGAGATTTATAATCATTTTATTGAAATGAATTAGGACGCTTTTTCATTTGAATAAGGAAATTATAAATTACCGAACCATAAGTTTATAAATTCTTACTTACAAGGATTGGGACGCCTCTTTTTGTAAGTGACAAATTATAAATGAGTGGGCTTATGTTTATCCACATAGCGGTGTTTCGTTATCGTCGTGAAGAATCGTTCTTTGTTGCAATGACTTTTCGTTCAGACTCTTGCTTGTTTATATGGAATTTTTACGAATGGTAACACCACCGGCCGCGAACTAGATAATCTAAATAGTAAGTGAACATATAACCGCTTCCACGAATTGACGACTTGTTAAATTCTTCGTTCCAATGGCTTTTTCTTCAAGTAATGTATTCTATCATTCCTTTTGAACATTCTCATGACATTTGATCTATTCGCATCATGAATTAGTGCTTATAATTGATGCTTTGACTTTTGTTCTTTCAAACTTTCGTTGAAAAACGCTCGACGATGACCTAGTATATCCACCATATCTCATCACAAGTAAACCCGAGACGAATAAGTCGAATGGAGCACCGGGACGACGCTCTCTTAAGGTGGGAAGACTGTAACAACCGTCAATTTTCGGAACATATTTAAATAATAAATCATATTTATTACATGTTTGTCGTTTATAAAATTTATTTTTAAATTATTTGATTTCGAAAACGAAAAAGGATATATATTAATTCATAGTTGATTTATCAAAAACGAACCACTAAATCACGTTTTCATTATTCGGACTCTAAAGCAATTTGATGTAAAACGACATTCCAGACAACTTTTCAGTTTTGACCGAGACCTGAAAACAGACAAAAAGTGACTAAAATGCCCTCGCAAGATTTAGAAATGAGAAAAAAATTAAATTATATTTAATTATCACTTTTTATTAAATAAAAATATTTAATAAATTATATCATTTTTGTTCAAAAGCGTTTATTTAAAAACGCAAATATTCGAGTTAAAATTTATTTTATTTTCGGACAAGGCATAACCGGGTCACCAAATGAATAACAAATATTTTTATAAATGTTATAAAAATATATTTATGAAATACTATCAAAAAATACACATTTTGTTTGAACAAAATTATTTGGAAAACAATGGCCAAGTTCGTATTTTAAATCATAGTTAATTGCTCAAACGAGTCCCGTACCATTTAAAACAAACATGCAACACTTTTGGTCCCTGTGAAATAATTACACAATCAACCTTCAACTAATTATACACTTTTTCTATTTCATATTAAAACTTTTATAATATATATATTTATATATAAATCATAATAAAAATATATATAAATATAATATATATATAATATATATACATATACATAAATACAAATAAACATACATATATATACATACATAAAAATACATACATATATATACATAAAGGGATGGATCATAAAAACTGAAATTTTGGTGGAAAAACCCAGAAAGACCCAAAAAAACAAAACAAATGCCCTATAAAAAACCACACAGATGCTTACTTTTTTTCAAGGCTAAAAATAATTGGGTTTTTTCCAGGCAAATATGCCTCGATTTTACAACTCCTGTAAAAAACCCAAAAAAACCGAACAGATGCCCGAACAAAAACCAAAACAGATGCCTAAAAAATCTTTTTATATAGCCTGAAAAAATAATGGCATCTGTTTGGTTTTTGAGTATTTTTACATGAGTATAAATCGGGGCCATAATTGCCTGAAAACCTATTTTTAGCCCTGAAAAAATTATGTGCATCGTGTTATGATTTTTTTAGGCATTCTGATTGGTTATTTTTGATTTTTTCTGGGTTTTCTAGCAAAATATGGTTTTCTCTAGAACCCATCCCTATATATATATATATTATAATATTATATAAAATAAATATAATATATATATTATATAATATATACAATATAAATATTATTATAATATATATATATATATATAATAATATATACATAAGTTTTTACAATTTTATCTCATTATATATATATATATATATATAAGTTTTACAATTTTATCTCATTTTCATCTCTATAACACACACACACTCCCTCTCCTCTCTCCCATATTTTTCGGCCGCCGGATTCCGGCCACCACCACGCCGCCGCCGGAAAAGTTTTCCGGCGGACATTTCCGACCAAAACCAAAAATGATCCTCATCGCCCGATCTATCGGATCCCCTAGGTCACTCGCCGCCACGCCCCCCTTCGGCTGCTACCCCACGACAGCCTACATCACCACCTTCATCTCATCGTCATCATCATCATCACCACGTTACCACCATCCTCGTCACCTCCTCTCCATCACCACCACCGCACCAGCCACCACCATTAGGGTGCGTCCGGTTGTGGTTCTTAGACCACCCCAAGGGTGCGTCTGGTTTATCAAGCACCAAGGGTGAGTGTGGTTTGTTTTGCACCCACGAGGTGCGGTTGGTTTGTAAAATAAGCACCGAATGGTGCTTTGGGTTTCGAGTCAGCCACCACCATAGGGTGGGTTTGGGTGGCAGCCGCCGCAAGAGGGTGCGTTTGGTTTAACAGGTTCACAAAAGGGTGTGTTTGGGTTTTGGAATCAGTAGGGTGCGTTTGGTTGTGGGTTTAACAGCCGAAAGTGGGCTGTTTGGTTTTATAAACAACCCAAATAGGGTGTGTTTGGTTCTAGCAGCTTTCGGGTGCGTTTGGTTCGCTGGTCAGCCCCGAAAAGGGTGCGTTTGGAATTGCATTTAACTGCATATAGGGCTGTTTGGTTCAGCCATTAGGGTGCGTTTGGTTCAGCTCATATAGAGCGTTTGGTTTTGCGTTTAACAACACATAGGTTGTGTTTTGTTTCATTTATTCGGGTTATACACTTTGTTAGATATATATTGGAACGTGGATTGATTAAGTGGGAAAAACATTTATTTTGGTAAAAATGGAAGCGTTTTTATAAACGAATAGGTCATGCCGAAATTTCTATAAATTCCTATACTTAGTAATTTTTACTATAATCCCAATATTTTAGAAACCCGATAAAAAGGACAAATATATATAGTCTTAAGATTTTTAATCTGTAATTGTACAATAACCCGACAACAAACAAAATACTAATTTATAAAAATGTTATTTTATAAATCCCGGCTAGAAAATAAAGTCATAACTTTGGTACGGACTTTAGGAACACCGTTTACTTAATTGGT
>BQNB010139894.1:0-17489 GCA_026074375.1 Tanacetum coccineum
AATTCCATCAATTCATTAAGTTTAAGTCTATCCTCATCACGTTGAAGTGTGTTACCTCTTACGAGTAGTGAATCATTAGAAAGTTTAGATACATTCTCAAACCTAGTTTGAGCAATAGTATCTCCTATGATTTCTTGGCACCTAGGACCACCACCTGAAGTAGTTCCTAGGGAACTAGATTCATTAGGTGTTTCCTTGGATCGGGTCTTAGTTATGTTACCACTGTCCTGCTCTACTTCTAAGCTAGAAGCAGTAGTGGCAGCCCTCACCAAACTGTCACCCAACTCCTTATGGACAACCTCATCTGTAACATTTTCAGTAGGATCACTAGGCTGAGGTACCGAAGTGTCCTTTCTTTTAGGCTTCCTAAGTTTTTGTATCTTTTGTGGTTGAGTAGATGGTTGAATAATGATGGGTGTGTGATGGGGATCAATTGGATTTGTTGAACCTTCACCCATTTGTGATTGGTGTTGCACCATCATTGTTGGAAATAAAGGTGTTACTCTACCAGAAAAACCGTTGCCTACCCTTCTCATATTTCCTAATATCTTTTTAGTGTGAGAGGGTGCAGTATAAATTCTCTTATGAGTTGGCAGCCCATCAAGTTGTTGATTCAAAAACACTTGTACAAACCTTGGATACATAAAAAATTTCCCATACACATTATCCAAGTTTCTGATCATACCTTCAAAAATGAACTTTGAAAAAGTAAACTTATGTTTTGTTTAGACCAAAAAGATTAATTGCAGATGTCATAGTTACTACTAAACTCATTTCCATGAAGTTAGTCTTTAAACTTAAGTACATGTAGATAGTTTGATTCAGAAACTTTACATATGTCGGGGAAAAGAATGGCTTATAGAAAGTTAGATTTTATGAAATTTTCTCATACCCTATCAGTGTAAGTTATTCAAAGATGGTAGAATTTGGTAGACAGTCAACACCTTATGCATCTTCTAGTTGAAGATCTCTTCTAACAGTTGATTCAGTGATGATTATCTTCCTTTCCATCTATTAGGCATGTAATACTATGGCTTACCCATTGATTAGTTTTGCCTTGACAGTAGAATCAGAACTGTTCGATGCAAGAAATGTTTATTGTAGGAATTGATCGTTTAATGCATGCTTATCAAAGGTGTGCAATTTAAAAAATCCACAATTTGTTCAAAACCCATCACTTTTGTGGGTTTTTGGACAAAATGCAACCATAATTTATGAGTATTAGCAATACCTTTAGGGTCGTCATTGTGTTGGGTTTGATAATGGATGATAAAATTGAGTTAGGGTTTATAATTGGAGTAGTATTGAAAGATTGAAATCGATTAATATGATTGATTGAAAACCCCCCCCCCTAATCGAAGTATTTATTGGAAAATACCCTCATACAGCTTTAACCTATCACCCAGGTAGTAGTAACCCAAAGTAGTAAGTTATGCTAGCTTGCATTTAACTTTGAGTACACCACAACATTAACTCTATTACTTTCTATATAGCTTTTCCATTATCATTTTAAAACACCTTTCTTTGATTTTCCTGCAAAATGTTAGTCCAAAAACCAAGAAAACATAAGCCATAGCAATTTTCACAATTTTCACAGTATTAATTATACCTAACAGTATTAAGTATAACTAATAGTAGTAACTCAGCAGTATTAAGTATAACCAGCAGTACTAATTATACTTAACAGCAAAAACTTTTAATGACATGAATAACAGTACTAATTCATACAAAACTTTACAAAAACATAAAGAGATAAAAGACTTTAAAGATTCATCATTCCAATACTAACAATCAAATATTAAAATCTACTTACATCAAAAGCTTTTGTAAGCAAATCTGCAACATTCTTATCAGTATGGATTTTGACCATTTGAATCAATTTCTTTTCATTGCAATCTCTAATAAAATGATGTCTGATCTCTATATGCTTTGTTTTTGAATGAAAAACAGGATTTTTAATTATGCAAATAGTATTGTTATTGTCAATAAAGGATTTTGGGGTATGCATAAAATTTTACCCATAATTAAGCAGTTGATTTTGAATCCAAATGACTTGTCCATAGCAACTTGAAGCAGCCACATACTCAGCTTCTGTTGTGGAATTTGCAACCACTGTCTGTTTCTTGCACTGCCATGATATTAATCTACATCTAAGAAATTGACAACCTCCTGTTGTAGACTTCCTATCCAAGCTTGCTCCAGCATAATCACTATCAGTGTATGCTACCAAATCAAAAGGAGAATCTTTTAGATACCAAAGGCCCAATTTTGGTTGACCTTTTAAGTACCTAAAAATCCTTTTCACAGCATGAAGATGTGAAACCTTTGGATTGACTTGGTATCTAGCACAGGCACACACTGCAAACATGATGTCAGGTCTTGAAGATGTAAGGTACATCAATGAACCATCATTGACTTATATATAAACTTCCACTTCTTCTTCATCTTCATCCATGTGCAGGGCATTGTGTTTCATGGTGTTGCTTGCAGTCTTGACTTCCTGGTAAAACCAAATTTCTTTAAAATTTCATTAAAATATTTATCTTTAATAATAAATATTATTCCTTCTTCTGCTTCTACTTGTAATCCCAAGAATAATGTAAGTTTCTCCCATTGAAACTCATCGAAATTTCTCAGGCAATACACTTCTTCAAATGCATAAAGGATAACTCCTTCTTTGTTGAACCAAAGATGTTACATCACATAAACTCTAGACCAGCTGAATATCACCTTTTGTGCCTTTTGATGAATAAGGTCTTGTCAATTTTCCCTTCTTTGAAACCCATTGTCCAACAGATATGTTGACAAGGTTTCATACCAAGCTCTAGGAGCTTGATGTAGTCTATACAGTGCTTTTTTAACTTGTTTATCTATCAAGGAAAGTCTATATCTTCAAATCCTGGTAGTTGACATACATACACCTCTTCTTCAATCTTCCCATAAAGAAATGCACTTTTTACATCCATTTGATATACACAAAATCTTTAAATGAAGCATAAGCTAAAAATAACCTAATTGCTTCAATTCTTGCAATAGGGGCAAAGACTTCATTATAGTCAATCCCTTCTGCTTGTGTGTATCTTAGCAAACCAATCTTGCTTTAGTTCTTATCACAATTCCCATTTCATCCTTTTTATTCTTGAAAACATTTAGTGACTATAGTCCATTTTTCCAATTTAGTAAAATACCACTAAAAGTCTAAACTTCTTTTACATGAATTGTAGAAGACTCTACCTGCATAGCCTCTATCCACTTGGATCCGTCAATGCATGAATTACCTTTTTGGGTTATTCCTGTGATAACAAACGCACAAGCAAACGAGGCAGTCAATTTTTAAAGGTCTTTATGGTTTGTTATTTGTTGGTCATAGTACTAACACAAACCCATGTTCTTCAATTCTTTGTACATATTTCTTGTTTGTGTAGCTGATTTCAATCTCTAACTAATTGATCAAAGAGGATGATCTTTATGAATTCTTATAGTTGGATTAGGACTAACTTGAATTGTTGTATCCAAATTGTTCATGTCAGCCTCTACACCATCATCTTCAACATTTCTTGAGAAGTTAAATATGTTATAATCTTCCAAAGCATGCATATTTTGATCAAATGGAAGTTTAATACTTGTTATTCCACCAACAACATTAACCCATTTATGCCAGCAGCATTAACAGTGTAAGTACTGTTAACATTATTATCCTTCTCTTGGATCTGTTACATTCACACTATCTTTTCTTTGGGATCTTCATAACCTTCTTTTCTCTTCCACTTGAAGGTATTGGATCCATCATCATGTGAATCTTTGGATTTAGGAATATGTGGTCAGCAGTCAATATTGGAAGCAAATGTAATCTTTGACTGGTTATGTCTCCTTCTAGTTGACTGAATTATCACTAGCTTTTGTACTATAAAAACATTCGGGACTGTGTTACCTGCACAATTAGCTATATTCATGTTCCTTGTTATGTGCATCAATATCAAATAGCCAATCTAGTCAATACCTACACATTTAGGAGTACTCTCACCGATAACCTATTATGCAAGTTTCTTCACTATCTTTGTTCTACTTTTGTATACTCTAATGGCTTTATATTCAAAGAGGTATCCAACCTATGAAACCTTCATTAGCCTTACCATCAAAGTTGCCCTAAATGATCTTGGATATTCAGAATGGTAACAAGACACCAATTGTCTTATAAATCTTTAAGTTGTGTTCTACCATAAAAAAGTTCATATGGGGTCTTGTTATGAGGGCTTATACTACTTAACACTCTATTTTGCACATAGCAAGCAGTATTAACTGATATGCCCAAAAAGTAGTTGGCAATTTAGAATCAGCTAGCATAGTCTTAGCAGCCTCATTTGTGTTCTATTTTATCCTCTCAGCAACTCCATTTTGTTGAAGGAGTTATATGCTACACTAAATTGTCTTAAAAATACCTTGTTCTCATAATACTGATTTCATTTCTATTGTTTTTGAATTCAGTTCCATTATAACATCTAAATTTTCTTAACTTGTGATGACTAGATTTTCTATCCAAGTTATAAAGGAGTTAAGAATGCCCAATAGTCTATCCTAGTAGCTATGAAATTTACCCAGGTAAACACTACTGTAATCATCTGTGACAAACTAGGCTTTACATTTTCTTCATAAAGTCTTTTTAACAAATGTTGGACCAAAAATGTCCTATGTAACAAATGTAAAGGAAGATGATAAGTTCTTGTTTTGGACTTACAAGAGGCTTTGTGCTGCTTTCCCTTTTGACAAGCAACACATGTTTGATCATTTTCAAAAAGTTTGGAAGGTAAACCTCTTACAGATTTCACACATTAAATAATACAACCAATTTATTCTGGTTTTAAAATTTAAGGGACCTAGCATTGTATTGCCAAGTTTAGATCATCAGTGTGGATTTTTGCAAAAAAGGCAGTTAACCTCCTTTCAGGAACTTTGGTCTTTAAATGAAACACTATAATATTGTTTCTTTCTAGGAACTCTAAGTATAAAACTTGGCTTTCATCATTAACTTTAGTTTGGAGATTAATAATAATACATTCAGTGTCTTAAAAAGAAACTATTTCTTTTTATCACATTTTGTGAGACAATAAAGAGATTTAACTTTAACTCTCTCACCAAAAATACCATATTTTAAAATCTAGATTACCAGTTTTTATGGTACCTTTTCTTGTAAATTTTTCCCTCCTTTAGGGTTCCCTCTTATGCAACATATCACTCTATCTATCTCTTCATAGTTTGTAAGATAGACATGTTTCCAGTTATGTGCCTTGGGCATCACCAACTAAATAATCAATCCCACTCCTTGATCTCTTTTATCTATTTTTAAATTTACCCTGCACATTAGATAAGAAGTCAGTTTCATTTTGGGTCCAAGCCATCACTGATTGATCTGCCTTTGTGCATCTATATAGCAAAACTTTTTTAGGGGTGATTGATGCACTGTTATGTTTATAAACATGGTCTAAAACTTTATGCTTTGGTTTCCAAACCCAATAAGCTGAGGCCTTAACATCATTTTTTCCTTTAACAGCATTAACTACTGCTTTTGGCCTAGCAGTATTAATTTTTTTATCCCTAACAGTATTAACCCTTTGATTAATATTACTGTTTTTAAATGCTATGTTCTTATAAATGGGCCTCTTAACAGTTGAATGTGCTATTTTAGAAAGATATGTCATTGGATCTAGCAGATTCCATTGTTGTTTTTGAGTGAGCTAGCATCGACTTGTCTAGTAGTATTTACTGATAATATACCAGACTCTCATAGTAATGCCTCTTAGGAACCATGCTCTTTTGCACATGGATGAGTCTTTTAACAAGTTTTGTGATTCACCCTTTGAGCATTGTTCGAAAAAGGTTTTTACCATCTTTGATTTTGAAACTTTTTTTGATGGTAATTGAAATCCACATGCAAATGATCATGCTTCGCACACATAACATGGCCTTATTAAAAATCTTTAAATTGCTTTTGTTTTTGAGACATCATATGTTCTAATTTTCTTTGATTGCATATTGGACGGTGAGTGTTTTTGCCTTGATGCTCCCCCCTAAACTTGTTTAATAGTTTTCCTAGCAGTGTTTCTGTTGTTTAGATTTGACCAAACTCTTTCTTAACAAATACTAGGCTTAAAGTCTTCTTTTATTTTAGCTGAGATACATCCTCTTCCTCATCATCTGACGCCCATTCTTTAAGAATTGGGGGCATCATAATTCTTCTTAAACTACACTTGGATTCTACTTCACCTAGAAATAGGCTTTATAGTTCTGATCTTACAGGCTCATTAACAAACTTCATCTAACCAATAAAAGACAAGTCATTGTTTGGAGGCTATGAAATTTCGTGTGAAGGAGGTGGATTACTGCATTTTAATATTTCTATAGCCTAGCCTTATTACCAATTTGTCAACTATCTGACACTCTATGAGCTTGTTTAATCGTTTAGTGCATGTTCAAATTTGATCTACATTAAGTTGAATGCCATCTTTTTCTTTTTGAGCTATTTCAAGCTTCTTCCTAAGCTCTCAAATAGTTATTTCTCCTAAATGATTTTCAAATTTTAAGCCCTTAATATCTTGTAAGTAAATAGACTCATTTTTATAAACTTTAAGTTTTTCTTCTACAGACTTTAAACCTGTCTTATAACCTAAAACCATTAACTCAGATTTCTTTAAATCTTTTAATAGTTGATCATTTTGAGATTTAAGAGATTCAATAATTTTCAAACAAGATTTTGAACAAATAGAATTATTGGATACCTCTGAGTTAGAAATTTGTAGTATGAGAAGGCCATTGTTGCTATAATTAGTCCTTCCTCTGCCTGATCACTCCAGTCATATCCAACAAGACTATCACATGACACCAAAGCCGTGGAAGTAGATATTTCCACAAACACACAACCTATTTGGTGATTTTCCTTGATTTGTTATCTTGATTTCTTAGAGCTCTGCACTCTATAGCAAATTGTCTCCTCTTGTGGCAGTTGTTGCACTCCAACTTTGATTATCAAAAACCAATAGTCTCTTTGCCATAAAAGTAGGCTTCTTTCATGTATTCTTCAAAAACCTTTGGCCCCTCATAGTCACATAGCATTTGCCATCTCAAATCCATATCTTCCATGTCCTTAGGATGGAGTTTGTTGCAAGTCCGTATGTAATGTTGTGGACTATTTGGTTGACTAGCCAAAGAATGCAAAAATAACAGCATCAACTCAGTATCAATATTTTTAAAGTTAGCTGCATAAACTTGAGTGTTAGCCAGTAGAACTTCCATGGCTGTATTAACTGCTTCATTAGTGCTGCTAGTGTTGTTATTTGAAGAGGAACACATAAGCAATGTATCTGTTGTGACTTGAAATTGTGATAGACATCCATTTAACTTATGTTCATACCCTTGTGGTTGTTGTAGAGGATCATCCATGCTCATTGTATCTAATTAAGCACTTTATTACTCCGCACAACTGCATGTGTGTTCCACTCAGGTGACAAACTTCTTTTTAATTATGTTAACATCTTCTTGTGATAGGCTTTTCATCCAATGCTCCAACGGACTCACAAGCTTTTAGAGTCTTCAAAAGTTTAATCAAGCTCTATTGGCTTGGCAACAGTGACAGCTTTCTTATTGCGCATTTAGAGATTCTTGAGTCTTTGTTGTAGCTGCATTCCCACAAATCTCTTTTCTACGACTTCACAGCAACTTCTTATCATTCTTTATAGTGTTAAACTTTAACTGATGGTTTTTGGGATTACCCATCATTAATGTACTTTCTGTTTTCACCTCTAAATCTTCTTTGAGACTTTTTCTTCAGAATTAGTAATATGGATCTCTCTCATAACTCCTTCTACAATTGTTTGTTTTTTGGCAGGTTGCACATTTCTCTTTGAGTTCCTATAGTGCAAGTCTATCATCTGGATATATTCGTTCCAATCCTCATCCCTCGAGATCTTATACTACCAGGTTTGAGCATGGGAACTTTGGATGCTGACTCCATGTGTTCAGGATTCTTGATCTATAATCTTTTAGCAAAAGATTATTGTGATTAAAAACAGGTGCTTTCTTATATTCAAATCTTTTCACACAAGATCTGATACCAATTGTTGATCCAACTTGAATAGATCTGAATTCCTTATGCTTGTATATAGGTATATTTATATTAGATAAATCTAACAACAATTATAGTAAAAAGCTTTGTCTTGAATGTATTAAAGATTATGCAGGAATTATTCTTTATTTTAAGGAAGAAATTGTCAATGTAAACAATAATTCCATGTTAAATACAATTCAACAAATAAGCTCCAATATTATTAATGATAACAATACTAATAATCTCAAAGTATTAGGGTTACAAAGACCTTGAAGCTAAGAAAAAGATTGATTTTTGGTTTTGGTACGTATTTGGTATATCAATCTCTATGCCCTAGGACCTCCTTTTATACACCAGGTATTCCTACTTGCTTACATACATTTCCCTAAGTTTATTAAAATCTTTTCTTTTATAAAATATTACCATATCAAGTCAAAAGTTACTAACAAACACTAGCAGACTACTTTATAATAGCCAGTACTATACTACTTATATTATTTTCTTGCAGCAGTTTAGTAACATCTTCGCATCATTAACTTCAAGCAGTCTTTGTATAGCAGTAGTAACTTTCACTAGCAGCATTACTTTTTGTACATGTAGTAGTAACTACTTTGTATATTTCTTTAAAGTTCTATGAGCACACAACTTTATGCAGAGCAGTATTAACATAAACTTAACACAGCAGTAATATTACTAAATCAAATCAAGAAGACTTTTAATCCCAACCATTTCATGTAACCACGATCCACACTTTTATCTCAGTTTATATGAAAACTGAAAACATACCAATATTTTATTCTGTCCTAGCTTCAGAGGAGTGGTGGTTATAACAACTAAAGGGTTAAAAGTTTGGAGAAATGGTTTCAGTGGGGTTCAGTGGATGTCCACCACTATGTATACAAAAGGCCACTTGAGGCCTAATTTACCCACGATCCACTAAAATGTGTATCTCAGTTTTATAAAACAGAACACATACACGTGAACACGTCAGTTTCACTCTCTTTTTTTACATACTGAATACTTTTGTCTTCAGTTTCTCTCTAAACTGAAAAACTACTACACCTATTTTTCTTTCAATTTCTCACAAAATTGGAACACACAAACTGATTTTATTTAATCATCATATTTAGGTCTCAAAAACGGGAAGCCTCATCATGTTGATATCCATAAAATCCTTAATACACTTAATCCGAACAAACCCATAAACTGTTGATACATTCGTTTCAGTTCTAATTCAACATCCAAATATGACATCTCTCACCTTAACTAAAACACAAAAAACTTTTTGTATTAAACCGCCAGAAATAAAATAAAGTTCGACTTCTCCTTTGGCGGGGCCTCTTTTTATGTGGGTTGGTTTGTTGTCGTGGTTTTATTGTTTATGGTTGACGTGAGTGGATTTATTTTTGGATTATGACGTGATGATTTTTGTTATTGTTTGATTTTGGTTGTGTGGTGTGTTTGTGACGTGAGTGAAAAAATTTTGTGTGAGTTATTTTTTTTGTTTTTGTGGATTTGAGCAGTGTTGTTTTGTTGATAAGATAGGTGATGTGTCATGTTCTGTGTGGTTGTGGTGACAAAACTAAAGAAAGTATTCTTCAGTTTTCATAACAGATGTGTTTTTTGGTTGTTTTTGGCTTTTTATCAATAATAGTGTACATTTCCTCCTCAAAAGTTGCAACATCAGTAGTAATTTTTGGATGATGCACTATTATGACATAGCTCAAATACTATTAGTAATCTTTTCAAAAAGATCTTGGATCATAAGAAGAATCCAAAGGCTCTGATACCACTTGTTGATCCCTAAAATCGTGCAACATATCTGATATATATTGAACACTAGACCATTAAGATACTAATAACACAATCTGTACTTTTCAACGTTTAACTTTTTATTGATGTGAATCATAAGAATTATTCACGTTGTTAGCTCAATAACAACAACCCAGGATGAATGAAAAATAAACTTCTAATATGAACCACAAGCATCTTCGCTAGTGAGTTATAGGAAGAGGATCAAACTATCAATTATAACCTTTTGGCCTAATGGTACTTTTGTTTTATTTAAAATAGATACTGACAATACATACAACCTAAATTTAAAGAATGAAATGTAAAGCTTATTGAAGTCAATGGGATTTGTCAGCCTTGTTATTTTGCACCCATGTGCTCTTCACATCATAATACAAAAGCAACTAGTTTATTTTAACTATTTGCTTTATACTTTTGTCCATCTTTTCTTCTTTATGCATTTGAGAAAGATAAAACTTTTACTTACATAAAGTGCAAGTAAACCACTCTTGTACTTTATGTCTTCCTTTGCTTTTAGCTTTAAGAAAGTTCCTGCCAATGCCTATCTTCAGGTTGTAGTGATGGTCTTCAGAGAGTTAGTAAGTTATTTGTCAACACTTACTAACCGCCATCATCATGAACTGGTCCTTTCTTCACTCGCTGGAGAACGCCTCAAGTTTGTGCCGAGTCTATTTCTTCAGACTCTGAAGGACTACTTGAGGACGACTCACTGAACATAAATATGTTCAACGACTTAATTAATTACTTAGGATATTTTTCATACAAATCCTGTACAAGGGGACTAATTAGCGCTCTAAATTTGGTCCAACAATTACAGTTCGACAATGCATTACGAGTGGTATTGTTGGGCAAACCTATCATGGAAACCTTATTTCACTTAAACATATTCTCTTATTACAAGGGAAACGCCCCTTTTTTTTTTTACGATTTGACCATATAGAATAATTTTAATTTTTTTGCGCAAATGACAAGGTCGAAACGACCTTCTGTTACACTTTAATTAACTGACCAAAATATATTTTTAACCCGACCTTGAAAGTATTTTTGTATGAAAGTAGACTCAAATACCTTTAAAATGGCAGGTGGCATGACTTCTACCGAGCCACGGTTAATTTGATACATAAATAATGAAAATCGACAAAAAATCTGCCAATAACTGGTTTAGTGAGGAATATGGCATGTATGCATAAATAGCATACGACCTTACTACTGGTACCCTTAAATATTTGACCAGAAACATTTTATAGAGCATATGGTTGTATGCTAAGTAGCATACGACCGTATGGTCACTGACCTGCTTATTTCTTAATTTTCTACATGTGTTTAGTTTTCGGAAAATCGACTTGTACAACTTCAACTATAATGAAACTTTCCAGAAATTATTAAAACATAACAATACATCATTTTCAAAACATTTCTTGCTCTAAGCTATACTATGAAAATATAACTTCACAAGGCATACGGGTGTTTTGCCTACACCTATTTTGACTAACTTTTCATAACATCTTTATTACCAAATTCTCGTAGATGACTTTCACAACATTTATTCTCTCACATAGACTTATGACTTGTCACTTTCAAAAAACCACAATTTGAACATAAATACTTCATAACTCGTGGGGTTCTACTAATGATTGTGTTCAGGATATCTTACACATTTATCATAAACATATTCCAAGTACTTCAAATCATGTGATTCCATCTCAATACATTAATCAAAGCCTTACCCTTTCGCTTTATGAACCTACTAAAATGATCAATCCTCTAAACCGTATAAGCAAACACGCTTAGTAATTAATAGTGCAATAACAAGCTATCATAGTCAATTCTTTCATATTAGGCAGTACATTCTTTTAATAAAAAGTCAATTGTTTTTTCACATCACAATCACTTGACACATAACACTTTCACTTTTTTTTATTTAATCAAATAACTACAATATAACTTCATCTCATGCTATGGTATACTAGTCCTAAATTACTAGATTAACATAACTCTCAACTTTTGCTAGTTGTTTAAACTAGCTATTTCTAAAGCATTGCCCCCATGCTTTTTAACTATACCCTCCTAACATTTTGCCATATACTCTTAATTTATGAACCATTATGTTAATCAATTTTATTAGGCTTGTTATATACCATGTTACTTACCTTTTCTCACATGCTAAATTTAACCAAGATACACCTTATCAATAATCTATTGTATTCCTTAACCCTAGATTTTCATATTCACTTAACACTTTATTTTACGTTAACTAATAAATTGGGGGGGGGGGGGTTTTTTTTCCTTTATTCATATCATATTGACAACCAATCTTTGTTTCAACAAAAAAATATTTTCCCATATGTTCTTATCATGTTCATATGACAAAAAACCCCAATATCAATCAATTTAATCCATTTACCTATCAAAGGGACTTATCCCAAAAACACTATAACATTATTATTTTGCTATAAAATATCATTTAACCAAAACCCTTAATTTTCTTAAGAACCCTAATTCTTAAATTACCAAATTAACTAAGATTAGGAATTACTAACACCTCTTAGATTGCTTTAGAATATCAATTAACAAAACCCCTAAATTGGGTACTTAAACCCTAATCCTTAATTCACCAATCAACTCAACATAGGATTACTTACTTATAGAAGATTATTTCTATGATTTTAACCCTTGAGTTGGAACCTTAATCTTCATCTAGGAATCATCATAGTCTTTGTCTTCCCTCCTTTTCTTTCTATCTTTGCCGACACCAAACAACAACACACAAGACTAGAACACTTTTAGAAAAAGCTTGTGATTTCTAGAAGTGACTAACTATAAGTTAGTTATGACTTTGGCTAATTGACACATTAGATCCCTCAAGTACTATTCTTTCATAATTGTGACACATAATACTTTGTAAAACCGTTTACATAATATATAAACTTATAGTTTGACTATCAAGTTTGACTAACCAGTCATGTAACACCTTTCAATGTATAAAGTCATAGTCAAACTTACTCTATGGCATTCTGGTAATAAAACACCTAAAACGGGTTTTGAGGTGTTGATATGTGTGAAAACACATATCCATTTTATATCAAAATAAACCCAATAAAGACCAAAAACATAATAAAAATGGCAAAGATATGCTTGTTTTTGTGTTGTATTGCAGGTACGGATAAAGCAAAAACCACAAGAAAACGGTTAAAACCGGGCAAACACGAACACACGGAACGGAAGAGCACAAAAAAAGCCAGGAATTCAAAGCCAAAGTCAAAAAGTCAACCAATGGTCAAACCTTGGTCAACTCAGGTCAACCAAAGTCAACCTACGATAAGACAAAATCCAAAAATTTACAATATTAGTCCCTAAGCTAATGGACCAAACCTATCAAATCATACCCGGATCCAAAAAATAATAACCCTCATACTCCCAAAACCCTCAGCCCAAAACCCATAAATCAAATTCCATTTACCAAACTATCCAATTTATTACAATATATTACACAATTACTTTATTATAACAAACTATTTACAACCCATCCCCCAAACACAAACCCAAAAAAAACAAACCAAAACCCCCCCCCCCCCCCCCCCCTACCCCCATATTTATTCCCCCCCCCCCCCCCCCCCCCCCTTTATATTTTTTTTCCTTTTTTTTGTTGCCCCAGCAGTCAAAAATATGGGCGCGGGAAAAATGTGTGCACTATTCATCCATCATCTTCCTTTTTTCTTAGGGTAAATCATTGGGGCTAATATAATTAAAGGCTAAAAAGGACCAAGTCATGGGGATCATTTTAACATGGGCAGAGTATGCTATCAATCAAACGCACCTCATTGGTCAATACTCACAAGAAAGGCCACGTTGGAAGAAGGAAAGCACAAGTGAAGATGGGTTTTACACTCAACTCACTCACAAAATTAACACAAGTGTCTCAATCACGGATTGCCACGCTGGTAATCCGTGTGAGATAGCAAGTGATCCAACGGCCAAGAATGAATTAACCAATCATTGAAAGATTGTACGGCTATGATAGAAGGGAGCGTGGGAAGAGACCAAGGGGCTAGAAGGTTCAGCTTCAGGCTATAAATAGCCTCACATTTCACACAATGGGGGGGGGGGGGGGGGGTTTGAAAAAAAAAAAAAAATAAGTTTTTTTTGCTTTTAGATTTTTAATTTAGCTTAAGTTTTAAAGTTTTAAGTAAATGTAATTTTCATTTAAATCTCTTGTAATTTCCTTTTCAGTAATGTAACAAGCTTTTAGATTAATGAAATTGAGTTTTTATCTGTCATAAGCTATTACTCTACTCTTAAGCTCTCAATAGGCCAAAATAATAAGCCACCGTTTAATAAGCTCTACTTAAGCTCTCACAAGTCTCTAAGCTTGAGATTGAGCTAATTTGTTCATTTAATCTATCTAAATCCTAAAATCAGTCTAATTACCTTAACTGTTGGAATTTAAGCTAAATGGAAGGAGAGCTTACAATGGAAGAGCTCTCATGGACTTTTACTGGCTTATCTTTGATAAGCCAGAGCTGCTGATAAGCTCATTTGAGCACTTTAGCTTCTGTTTAGCTGAAGCTCTTTGTAAGTTTTCATTTAGATCCTTTGTCTTTAAATTTCTAGCTTAATGTTTGCTTATTAGCTTATTAATTTTGCTTATCTGTTTTCTAGTTGCTTATTTGTGCCTTATATTGTCTTAGCAAGCTTAATAATCATGCACTTTAATCTGCTTTTAGTTTTTATAGTTTAGATCATAGTTTACTTTTCAACTTGTCATAAAATCACTAAAAAACCAAAAATATTAGAGTAATTTGTAGATCTTAAATTCTAGCTTATCTAGTTGTTTAAATAAGCTTATTAGGTTAGTTATAAGCTACTAGCTATCTGGTATTAAGGTTTTGTTAATTAGAACTTAGAATCATAAGCTAATGAAATCTGTCATAATTTTAAGGGGTGTTTGGATTAGTGTTGTTTGACCTTCAAAAGTCAAACTAAGTTGAGTTCATTACTTTTGTCACTTTTAAATTCACTTTTAATCAGTAGTGAATGAAATTTTAGAGGTTAGATTTAAGAATCTAGAAAGCTTAAGCTTAATTTCTTGTTCTTGCACCAGGGGAGTTTTTCCCTTTTTCTTTGCTTGTTAAAATTGATCCAAGCCTTCCTAGGCTTGGATTTTGTTTGCTAAGTGTTCTTAAACACTCAATAAGAGTGTGTAGTGCAGGGTTGTCCCTTAAGGACACCTGCATTTGTGTTTTTGCACCTTTGCAAATTACACCAGCAGTACTAACTACTGTTAGTACTGCTGCCTTTTTCCTTTGAATTTAAGCTAGCTTAATTAGGATTTAGATCTTAAAATTTAGTAAGTTCATAGATTAGATATAGGATAATATAGATTAAGTCTTGTTTTCACATTTCTAGCTTATTTCTTAGGTTAAATTAGCTTAAAAAGTTCATCAAAAATCTTAAAAATTCAAAAACAGTACTAAGTAGATTTTGGCTTTTAAACTTAGATTTTTAGCTTATAAGTTTAGTTTTTATAAGTTTGATTTATAGCTTATATGTTGATTGTTAAGTTTGCAAAGGCTAAGCTTCTGTCATAGCTTATTGAGCTTTTTAGCTTATTTAGATTTCAAGTTTTAATGCTTATTCCTGAGTTTACCTCTTAAGATCATAGGATTTAGATAGCTTTAAGTGTTTTTAGTTAAAGTAGCTTATTGATTTTAGCTTCTACACATCTTTAGCTTTTTAGAACAGCTTTTAGATTCAAAGTTGAGCTTAAAATGAATTGTGTGCAAGCTATTAAGTGAATTTTAGCTTTTTAGAGCTTAAAAGCTCACTTTCTGAAAATAGCTTTTTCCAAAGCTTTTTGAGTGCTTATTTTTAAGATTCAGCTTATAGTATCTTTATTAAAGTTGCTTAAAAAGTTGTCCTCTACAACTTTTGTTCTTTAAGTTTTTCATAAAAAACCAAAAAAAGGGAAGTGGAAGTCGGGGGTGAGCAATACTCGAACCCCCGACCTCAACACCTCAACCATTTATAAACACACACATTCCCACTCCTTACCGCTGTGCCCTTGGGTCTTTTTCGTAAGACCCTTGCACAAGTAATCTTTTATACACGTTTTGGCTTTATAAGCCCAATAAGCTGTTAAGCTTATTTTGTGGCTTATTTTATAAGCTACAATCTCGGGCTTATTTTTCTAGGATTTAGATAGTTCAAGCTATTTTCTGTCATTTTTCTAGAATTTTTAGAGTTCATTTAGTATTTTTTATCATTTAGTTTCATTAAAAACTTTAAAAAATCATAAAAAATAGAAAAATAATCAAAAAAATATAAATCTTTTTTTAGAAAATTTTCTTTTATCCTAAAGTTCATAGGAAAATTAGTTTTGTTTTCGTAGGGTCTAAATTGCAAAATTTCATTTTCTAAAGAACGGGATTCGTTCTCATTCTCGTTTTTCGTGTTTTAACGTTCATTTTAACTTCGTTTTTGTTCTAGTTTTCTTTAAACTTACTTTTTAGTCAATTTAAGTCCATTTAAAATGAAAAACTCAATTTAGGTTTAATTTTATAAATTTAGGGTTTTTGGCCTTCGTTTAAAGTTCCCGTTTTGCGTTTTTAGTTAAAAATTAAATTTCCGTTGTTTGTTTTCATTCTTAATTGTTATAATTTGTTAATTTTAATTGTTAAAAGTAGTTAATCAAATCAACTATTGCTTTCAATTCAAATCATTGTCCAAGCATCAAACGTGGTCTCAATTTCACAAGTCGTTGGGGAAACGACCCGGGGAATCATACTTCCCGGTTAAGATACGTATTATATTATATTATATATATTTTGAAGAATTTCCTTTTCACCTTTGTCCTCAAGGGTAAATTGGTAATTTTCCATAGTATTACATAGTATTTTTAAATACGTTTCAAATTTTTGGCGCCGCTGCCGGGGATTTGTGATTAAGATTCTATCGTTTGAAGTTTGTTGATCGTGTTTTGGAGAACCTTTCGTTTTCGAAAGTTACGCTTTTAAGAAAATCAAAAATAAAAAAATATATAAAAAATAAAAAGTAAAAAATATTTTTCTTTTCTTTTTAGTATAAATAGAAGATTAAAAAAAACAAAAATACAAAAAATATTTCCTCTTTCAATTTAAAAAGTTACAAAGTTGGTAAAAGAACACCAACAAATAATACCTTCAATTGAGGTATTATCATAATAAGTTCCCAACTCGAATCAAAGATTTAAAAACTTGCCATTTGTGTCATTTACGAAGTACGGCTAACCTTAAAAAGTAAAAAATTTAAGAGCTACCGTGAAGTAAGTTTGATTATTTGGTTCAAGTTGTCTTTCTCGTTGTCCGTTAAAATTAGATTGTGAATAAACTTTAAAAAAAACCAAAAATATTTTTCTTATTATTTTTCTATTTTTCTTTTCAATAGTGCATGCGCACTAGACGTTCTAATTATCCTAATTCAAATGTCACAATTCCAAGACGTGGGAGAAGATGTAACACCGCAAAAATGGGTCGCAGCGGAATAAGGATCCGGGGCATGTTACTTCAAGATCAACAGCACAAGATATATATAAGAACGACAC
>BQNB010139896.1:1888-17489 GCA_026074375.1 Tanacetum coccineum
ACAGGGGCTGATTATGCCAATTTGGGAAACTTCATTTATAAAAGAAAGAAAGGGAATGAAAAGAAGAAAGATGTGGAGGGGCCTTTCTTGTACAAAATCCAAACATTCCCTTAGTCATCTTCAACCTCCCTCTGTCAACCCAACTTGTATAACCTTTCTCCAGCCAATACCAAAACCAGCACCCTGTTTTGCTCCCATACTTCTCCCTTGCAAAATCACTCAACACCCTACCAAAATCATTTCATCCACCGTACTTTTTCATCCCCCCCTGCTGTATAAAGTCCATGTTGGCAATCCCTCTCCATTCCCAAAGCATTTCGATGGCTGAGATTGTCTCCAAAGAAGCTCAAAAGAAATCAAAGGCTGGGATTTGCTTTAGATTTACCTCTCACAACAAGCACACTTGGTTTTATCTCTCCAAAGAAGCTCAAGCTGCAAGTCCAAGACTTCGGCTATAAATAGAGTTTTTTGTAAGCCTTTGAGGCAATCTAGTTTTATGTTTTTTTTAGTAACTAATTAGTTTTTAAATCTTAAGTTTAAATTTAAAAAGCTTATTGTACCTTTCCTTTCAGCTTTGTAACAATTTCTAAGTTTAATGAAATATTGAAGTTTTTAAGTTAAATTCCAACTTTCGAATTCCAAGTGTTAAGATTCTTAATTGAGTTGTTTTGTGTTCAAAAGCTCTTAATACAGCTTGTTTACAAACTGTTTTCATTAAGTAAAACTAAAAAGTTAAGTAGTAAAGAGAAAATAACAAATATCACTCTCAAATATACCACAGCTTACTTATTGGATGATAAGCCAGTTATGGATGGGCTTATGGACTATCACTAGCTTGTTTTATACAAGCTAGAGCTTGTAGATTTGTTGTTTGACCCTGTTTTGAGCAAGGGTGTAGTAAGTCTCTCTTTTTCTTACTTTACTTATCTATTGCAGAACTGCTAGTTTATTTGATACAACTGTAGGTTTTAAGTTTATACTGCTAGACTAATTCATGCTTATTTAAGTGCTTATTATGGATTGAAAATTGCTTATAAGTGTTTTACTTTGTTATTTGATAATCTGTTTTTAATAATTTTGAACTAAAAATGATTTTTGGAAATGTTAAATGCTGTTTTAAACGAGCAGTACTAACTCCAAGTTAGTACTGCTAGTTCATTTTTAGGACAGTACTAACTTCACACTAACAGTACTAACTCTAAGTTAGTACTGCTAGTTCATTTTTAGGACAGTACTAACTTCAAACGAGCAGTACTAACTCCAAGTTAGTACTGCTAGTTCATTTTCTTGGATTTCAAAGGTAGCAGTACTAACTAACACTAGCAGTACTAACTTAAAGCTAGCAGTACTAACTCCAAGTTAGTACTGTCAGTTAAAACTGTTAGTACTGGTAGTTCATTTTAGCTGTTCAGCTTGTTTAAACTTTCCTTAGCTTTTTAGAGTAGATTAAACCATTTTCCTTTACTGTTTGCTTATTTAAGTTTATTCTCCTTTTTAAAAGTATTTTCAATAATGTATTAGTTTGTAGCTTTTTAGCTTATTTGTCATTTTAGTTCATTCTAGTTGCTTATTCTTATTACTAAGTGCTATTTAAGGTTAGGTGAACTTCTGTTTTAGCTTGTTTGCTTATTTATTGTTTCTTTGTGTTTTGTTAGCCTAACAGTACTAACTTAAGCTAACAGTACTAACTTAAGCTAATAGTACTAACTTCAAGTTAGTACTGGTAGTTAATACTGTTAGTATTGTTGTTAGTATTTCTTGATCTCGCGGTTCTGATCTTTGTTGTTATTTATCTTTTATCTTTACTATTGATACATTAAAAGAGGGGTTTGGATTCGCGCGTAACCAATTTTTAGTGTGAAGTTAGTACTGTCCTAAAAATGAACTAGCAGTACTAACTTGGAGTTAGTACTGCTTGTTCAAAACAAGACAAAATAACACAGAACCAGAAATAACGATAATAATCTAACAAGCCCTTTAAAACTTTTTACAAAATCATTTAATTTCAAACGTTATTAAAAACAAATTATCAAAAAACAGTACACCCTTAAAAGCAATTTTCAATCCATAATAAGCACTTACATAAGCATGAAATTAGTCTAGCATATAGAATCTTAAAACTAACTAGTTATATCAATAAACTAGCAGTTTTCGCATAGATAAGTAAAGCAAGAAAAAGAGAGACCTTACTACACCCTTGCTCAAAACAGTGTCAAAAAACAAATCTAACAAGCTCCTAGCTTGTAATAAAACAAGCTAGTGATAGACCTTACGCCCATCCAAAACTGGCTTATCATCCACTAAGTAACTGTGGTATATTTGAGAGTGATATTGTATATTTTCCTCTTACTACTAAACTTTTAGGTTGTACCTTATTAAAAACAGTTTGTAAAACAAGCTGAAATGTAAGAGCTTTGCACACAAAAACCAACACAATTAGAATCTATAACACTTGGAATTAGAAAGTGACTTTAAAAACTCAAACTTGCATTAAAACTTGAAAGTGTTACAAAGCTGAAGGCAAAAAGCTGTAAATGACTGAAAATAAGCTTAAGTTAAATTAAAAACTAAAAAACTAACTAGATTCATCCTGATGATTTACAAGAAGCTCTATATATATAGCCGAAGTATTGGACTTCCATCTTGTGCTTCTTTGGAGAATAAAACAAGTGAGCTAGTAGTGTGAAGGAGAGACTTAAAGCGAATCCCAGGCCTTTGAATTCTTTGAGCTTCTTGGAAACAATCTCAGCCATCCGAAGTGCTTTGAGGAATGAGAGAGGATTCAACATGCTTTTATACAATTGGGGGGGGGGGTAAGTAGGGTGGATGAAATGATTTTGGCTAGGGTGAGAAGTGGTTTTGCAGGGAAAAGAAGGTATGGGGGCGACATACAGTTGTAACTGGGTTTTAGGTGGGAAGAGATCTTTATGGGGAAGTTATGCAGTTATGGTCCCCGAAGTTGTATAACTTAAATGCAATATCTACCCGGTTGGCAGTTTTGGCCCTTGTCTTTTTAATCTTTTGTAATACAACTTTAGGCTTGGCAGTTTTAGCCCCTCAAGTTGTAAAATCTTCAAGCGGATGACTTTAGACTTCGACTTGCATCTTGAGCTTGCATAGTCTTTTCCATTCCATGCTCAGTTTTGTCATTTTGGCTTGGTTTTCTGTCTTTTTGTTGACATCCACTTCCTGCACAATACAAATGCAAAACAAACATATATTTGGCAGTTTTTATTTGTTTTTGGTCATTTAAGCTCGTTTTTAGAGGTAAAAGATATGTGTAATTAAGCACATATCATTGTTATTCATGCATTCCTTGCTAGTCAACCAAATAATCCTCAACTTGCACATGAGGACTTGTAACAAATCCATCCAGATAATTTGGAAGAGATGGATTTGAGATGGAAAATGGCTATGTTGACTATGAGGGCTAGAAGGTTTTTGAAGAATAAAGGTAGGAAGCTTACTATCAATGGAAATGAGTCTGTTGGCTTTGATAAGTCCAAAGTGGAGTGCTACAACTGCCACAAGAAGTGATATTTTGCTAAAGAATGCAGAGCTCCAAGTAATCAAGACTACAAGAACAAGGAAAGCATAAGAAGGACTGTGCCCTAGTGAAACATCCACTTCCACAGTTTAAATTGGTGTCATGTGATTGGTTCTTGGAGGGTATGACTGGAGTGATCAGGCAAGGAAGGAGACCTAAATAAGCACTCATTGGCTTCTATCTTCAAGTTCTAACTCCAGAGGTATCTAACAATCAATTGTTCAAATCTTGCTTGAAAAACTGTTGAAACCCTTAAATCTTAATATAATCGACTACATAAAGATTTTAAGAAATCTGAGTTAATGGTTCTAGCTTATAAGTTAGGATTAGAGTCAGTAGAAGAAAAACTTAAAGTTTATAAGGCAAATAAGTCTATTTATTCACAAGATATAATAGTCTTAAAATTTAAAATTGAATGTAAAGATGTAGCTATCAGAGAGCTCAGGAAGAAGCTAGAAATAGCTCAAAAAGAAAAAGATGGAATTTAATTTAATGTAGAAAAAATTGAAAATGCATCTAAAAGCTTTAACAAACTCAGGACCCATGGTCTCAATAGAAAAGTCAGATTGTGTGACAACATGCAAGAAGGCTTAGGCTATAATGCAGTTTCCACCTCCCTACACAGGAAACTTCATGCCTCCAACACCTAACTTGTCTTTTACTGGTTTAGTTGAGTTTGTTAATAAGCCTGTAATTGAGAACAGAAAGTCTAATGAAGAAGTATCTAAGGTAGTTAGGAAGTTTGATGATTCTCTAATTATTAAAAATTGGGTGTCAGATAGTGAGGAAGAAAATATGTCTCAAACTAAAACTAAGAAGAAAACAGTTAAGCCTAGTATTGCTAAGATAGAGTTTTGTCAAACCTAAGCAACAAGAGAAAACTGCTAAGGAAAACTATTAAACAAGTTGAGAAACATAGGCAAAAGACTCACAGTCTAAGAGGCAATCAAAGAAATTGAAACAATATGATGTCTCAAAGACTAGGAAGCAATTTTGAGATGTTTAATAAGGCCTGTTATGTGTGTGGAAGTTTTGATCATTTGCAGGTTTGATTTGGCAATTACCATCTATACAACATTTCAAAACATAGATGGCAAAACATGTTCAGAAATAAGCCAAAAAAGGGTGAATCATCAAAAACTTGCTAAAAAGGAATCACCCCTGTGCTAAAAAGAACATGGTTCCAAGAGCAGTACTAATGAAGTCTGCTAGTATCAATTAATACTGCTAGACAAGTTAATGCTGCTTACACAAAAACAACAGTGAATGCTGCTAGACCAGTGTCATATATTTTTAAAAAGGCACATTCAACTGTTAAGAGGCCCATTAACTAGAATACAGTATTTAAAAACAGTATTTTTAATCAGAGGGTTAATACTGTTAAGGATAAAAATGTTAATACTGTTAGGCCAAAAGCAGTAATTAATGCTGCTAGGCCAAAAGCAGTAGTTAATGCTATTAAGGGAAATAATCTTAATGCTATTAAGGCCTCAGCTTGTTGGGTTTGGAAACCAAAGAACTAAGTTTTTAGATCATGTTATCTAAACATAACAGTGCATCATTCAACCTAAAAATTTTGATTAATTATTGATAGCACAATGGCAGAATCCAAGTTAGTGATGGCTTGGGTCCCCAAAAGAAACTGATTTTCTTATCTAATGTGCAGGGCAATCCACAAATAGATTTACAGGATCATGGAGTGATTTATAGTATATGCTCAAGGCACATGACAGGGAACATTTCCTATCTTACAGACTATGAAGAGATAGATGGAGGATATGTTGCTTTTGGAGGGAACCTCAAAGAAAGGAAAATCACAGGAAAATGTACCATTAAAACTGGTAATTTAGATTTTGAAAATCTGTATTTTGTGAGAGAATTAATTGAGGTAAAAACAGAAAGAGAGCTATGTAAAAACAGACAGAGTGATTTGGTGAGTAAAAGAATTGAGAGAAGAAGTGAGTATAAAAACAGAAAGAGAGATGTGTGATATAAAAACAAACAGAGTGTACAAGTGAGTAAAAGAATTGAGAGATAGTGAGTTAAAAATAGAAAGAGAGGACCTTTATTTTTTAATGGATCTTAAGTTTGGAATGGAATTGGAGTTAATGCTGGTGAAAGTTAATGTTGCTAGGCATAAACTTACAGTTGTTGGTGAAAGTTAATGTTGCTAGGTATAAACTTACTATTGTTGTTGAAAGATAATGCTGCCAGGCATAACTTACTACTGCTGGTGACAGTTAATGTCGTTGAGGTTATTTTCATAAATACTTCGATTAAGTGTTTCATACAATAATTTAATCAATTTCAATCTTTCAAATACTCTCTAATCACAAACCCTAACTCAATTTTATCATTCATCATCAAAACCCAACACAATGACGACCCTAAAGTTTGCTGATACTCACAACATGGTCGCGTTTTTTTTATCTAAACCTACAGAAAGTGAAGGGTTTGAACAAATTGTAGATTTTTTGAATGCAAACCCTATAAGATATGCACAAACGATCAATCCTACTATATACATTTCGGCAAAGAACATTCTGGTCCTACTGTTAAAGCTAAAACGTCAATAGGTGAATTACATTTACATGCCCTAGTGGAGAAGTGAAAGAAGATCATCACCATTAGTCGATTGTTAAAGCGATCTTCACTAGAAGATGCTGGAAGGTGTTGATTGTCTACCTAATGCTACCATCTTTGAACAACTTGCATTAATGAGGTATGATCAGGTTTCACAAAAACTTACTTTCTATAAAGCATTCTTCTCCCCACAATAGAAATTCCTTATTCATACTGTTTTACATTGCTTAAGTTCAAAAACAATTACATGGAATGAATTTAGTAGCACTATGGCTTCTGCAATTATCTGCTTAGCTACAAACCAGAAGTTCAACTTTTCAAAGTTTATTTTTGAAAGTATGGGTGAAGACTTAGATAATTGGGCCAAATTTTATGTATCCAAGGTTTGTACAAATCTTTTTGGATAATCAACTAGAAGGGATGTCAAATCATAATAGGATTTATGTTACACCCTCTCACACTAAGAAGATTTTTTGAAAAATAAGAAGGTGGTAGGAAAGGTTTTCGAGGAAGGGAAACACCCTTATTTCCAACAATGGTGGTACACAATCAAGAAGAAATGGGTGAAGGTTCAGTAATTTCTACTGATCCCCATCACACACCTACTATTTTATAATCCAACATCACCTCACCGCAAAAGACTCAAAAACCTAGGTGGCCTATAGAAGAAGAACACTTAGGTACCAGTCAGTCAGTGTTCCTAGTGAAATGTTGCAGATGAGAGCTGTTTATAAGGAGTTGGATACAGTTTGGTGAGGGATGCACTACGCTTCTAGCTTAGAAGTAGAGCAGGACAATGGTAATATCATTAAGACCCGATCCAAGACAACACCTAATGAAGCTAGTTCCCAAGGAACTATTTCAGGTGGTGGTCCCAGGTGCCAAGAAACCATGGGGGATACTATTGCTTAAACTAGGTTTGAGAATGTATCTAAACTTTCTAATGATCCACTGCTCGCAAGAGGTAACACCTTTGAAGTGGTGAGGATAGTCTGAAACTTAATGAATTGATGAAACTATATACCAATTTATAACATAGGGTTCTTGATTTGGAGACTACAAAGACCACTCAAGCTAATGAGATTGCAAGTTTGAAAAGGAGGGTCAAGAAGCTTGAACAGAAAAAGAAGGTCAAAGACTCAATGGGGGTTAAAAGTTTTAAATCAAAGTTGGTCTTACAGCTAGGGTAAACCTCTAGAGATGAAGAAGTTTGGGTGAGGATGCAATCCAAAAAAAAAAAAAAATGAAACAAAATCTATGGGGGGGATGGGGAGGAAAGTATAGAAATTGATAAAGGGAATAATTGCTGATTGATGCTTGATGGTAAGACAATTACCCTGGTAAATGATCAAGATGATGCTGATATGTTTGATGTGAACACTTTGAATGGTGACGAGGTGTTAGCAGAACCAGAAGTTGTTGTTAAAGATGTGAATTTGACTGTTGATGAAGTTACTTTGGCTCAAGCACTTGCTGAATTAAAAAGTGTAAAACCTAAGGTAAAAGCCAATGTTGTAGAAGAACCAAGTGTACCAGTTAGTGCACGCCACATATAAAGGTTAGTGCTTCTACAACTACAACAACTGCTACAATTCCAACTCCAAGGAAAGGAATTGTCATTACTGAGCTGGGTACATCTACAACAACAACAACAATAATTTCTTCACAACCATCACAGATAAAAGTTCAAGATAAAGGCAACGGAATAATAGTAGAAGAACCTGTGAAGTCTATGAAAAAGAAAGATCTAGTCATGCTTGATGAAGAAATTGCTTCAAAATTAAAAGCTAAGTTTGATGAAGAGGAGAGACTTGCAAGGGAAAAAGATGAAGCCAATGTTGCCTTGACTGAAGAATGGGATGATATTCAGGCTAAGGTTGATGCTGATTACCAGTTGGCTCAAAGACTATAAGCTGAAGAACAAGAGCAGTTCATAACTGAACAAAAAGCCACATTGTTTAAAGAACTCCTAGAGCAAAGAAGAAAACACTTTAGCAGCCTAAAAGAGCAAAAGATAATAGGAACAAACCACCAAACCCCCCAAATAAGCTCATCAAAGAAAACTCATGTATACTTACCTAAAGAATATGGAAGGAAAGAAGCCCAAAGACATAAAGAATAAATCTTTTGATTCTATTCAGAAGATGTTTGACAAAGCTTTCAAGAGGGTGAATACATTTGTTGACTTCAGAACAGACTTGGTGGAAGGTAGTTCAAAGAGAGCAGGAACTGAGCTAGAACAAGAGGTCACTAAAAAGCAAAAGGTGGATGATGTTCAAAAAACAACTAAAGTGGATAATGGGTGAACAAGAACAGTAAGATTAAAGAGCTCATGGAAAATTGTTCCTGATAAAGAAGGAAGTAGCAATTGATGCTATATACCTTGTGGCTGTTAAGCCTCCAAAGCATTGTTGACATTGAAGATCCAAAGAAGGGAAAAAACCTATTACCAGATAATCAGGGCTGATGGAAGTTCAAAGATGTACTTAGTCTTCAGTCATATGCTCAAAAGCTTTGACATGGAAGATTTAGAAACTATGTGGAAATTGGTAAAAGCTAAGCATGGGTCAACAAGGCCAGAGGAGGGCTATGAGAGAGTGTTATGGGGTGATCTAAAGGTAATGTTTGAACCTCAGGTAGAAGATACAGTATGAAGAAATCAACAAGATTACAGAGTGTTGGAATGGAAGCTATATGACTACTGTGGAGTACATTTCTTAAGGATGCAACACATGCAGACCTATATGTTGGTAGAGAAGAAATATCATCTTACACCTACTACAATTACTGATATGGTAAACAAGAAGCTTCAATGTGATCATTTTAGTAAAATAACATATCAGCTTCTTAAACTTCTCACAAGGCAGCTTAAGAATCAATGAAGTATTTGGAAGCATCCTTTTGGTGATTATGGAGCTTTTAATGGAGAAACTTGATGATTTTGGAGAAGAATATCAAGTTTATGGAAGGATTGTTAGGATTAAAAGACTTTTTGATGATCTTAGAGTACTGCTGCTTAGTTTTAATATTGTTACTGCTGCTAAGCTAAAGTTAGTGTTGTTCATTAACTTTAATGAAAAATATGCTAAGTAGTTAGTGCTGCTAGTATAAAGTTAGTACTGCTAGTTCACAATTACTACTGTTAGTATATATTAGTATTGCTAGTGTAAAGTTAGTACTTCTGGTGAAGATTGAAGAAAATATTCTAAGTAGTTACTACTGCTTATGCTCAGTTAATGCTACTGGTGTATAAGTTACTATTGCTCAAAGATTAAGACTGCTAAAAGAGTTTCTACTGTCAGAGAAAGGATAAAGACAGAAGAAAGGATAAAGATTATTTGGAGATCAAGATTACTTACATGATAAGTATTAGTTATTTATAGAATAGATCATAGAGAATATTCTAAGTCTTAGGAATATATTGTAAATCGACTAGGACTTCTTGGTGTATAAAAGGAGGTCCTAGGGTATAGAGTTTAATATGTTATGTTATGTTGTTTACGATTTGATAAGTATATATCATACAATCAAAGTTTTGTAACACCCCCTAAAATAACTAGGAGAGTAATATCGTATTATCTACTATATTAAAGCTTTTATTGAATTTTGAAATTGTGATCTTGTGTTACTGGTTTCATTAAGATTCTTCTAATATTAAAGATAATTCCGCATAATGCTTTAAAAAACACTTAACAAAGTTTCTACTATAGTTGTGTTAGATTTATCTAATATAACTAAACCTTAAACAAGCTTAAGAAATTTGATCTATTGAAGTGGATCCAACAAGAGGTATCCTACAACGAACAACACGAGTGACTTGACTTTGTCGAGGAATTTAAATGAAAGACTTGATGATACTTGGAGACGAAGGAGTGGTTTTATAATGACCTTTACTTGGAACACTTATTGACAAGTAGTCAAGTGACCACATGTCGGTGTGTGAAACTTGACCTTTGAATGGTATTTTAAGATCTGGACATTAAAAAAAAAGAAAAAGAAAAAAAAAAGAAAATAAAAAAAATAAAAAAAAAAAAAAAAAAAAAAGAATTCCTTAAGAGTGAGAGAGAATGACTTACTTTGTATAACAAAGTTGCCCACAAAATGACATGTGGAGTTATAGTCAAACGTCTAACTTATTTCTAAACACCCACTTAGTTCCTATAATTGTCATATTCCTAGGTTGTGGAACTAACTCCCAAACGTCGTTAGCAATGAATTGATTTAATTCTTCTTGCATAGCGACTGTCTAACTTTCATCTGCTAAGGCTTCACTCACATTCTTAGGTTTTATAGTTGATATAAAACAAAAGAAGTTACTTTGGTTTTGGGCTTGTGACCTAAGGGTTCTTTGGTTAAGGTTTCCTATGAAATTTTCTAATGGATGGTTCCTAGATTCCTTAATATTGACTATTTCGTCAATCTCTAAAGTTTCATCCTCAATGTCATTTTCTAGGTTTTCTTTTCGTAACCTTAATTGCTTCTTCTTCATCTAAGTCATTATCCACCAAGGGTGATATTTTTTAGAGGGTGGAGGAGTCCTCATCAAATGTCACGTTGAGTGTATTCTTCAATTTCCTAGTGTTTTATTAGGATAATGTATAGGCTTACTATTTTGGAGTATCCTAAAAAGACACCTTCGTAGACTTTGGTGGTCAAACTTGGTAAGGTAGTCTTTGGGTGTATAAATGAAGCACTTGCTTCCAAACACTCTAAAATAATCAAGAGTATGTTTCCTACCTCTCAAGAGTTCATAAGGTATTTTTCCTAGGATGGCTCTAATTAGGATTCGGTTGAGAATGTATGTTGAAGTATCTATGGCATTACACCAAAAAATTTGTGGTAACGATTGCTCATTCAACATAGTCCTACTGTCAATTTTTGAATGTCCTATTTATCCTTTCGACCACTGCCATTTGATTGAGGAGTGAGTGAGTTCAAGAAGTTAGTGTAAATCCATGTGGCATTTTACAAAAATTCTCTAATTGCACCTCATTATCAAATTCTCTACCATGGTTGGTTCTTATTGACACTATTGTACATCCTAATTGGTTTTGAATTTTCTTACTAAAAATTTTCAACATTGTCACAAGCCTCGGTTTTTTGTCCTTAAGGAATCTAGACCAGAGTATACCTAGATTAATGTCACTACTATGACTAAGGTGTAGCGGTTTCCTCCGTAACTCCGTACAACGGATAGACCAAAGAGATCCATATGAAGGAGTTCTAAGCATCTAGTCGTTGAGACTATATTCTTAGCCTTATGACTAGCGTGAGATTGCTTTCCAATTTTGCAAGCATCACAAAAGTGTTGATCAAACTTAAGCTTAGGTAAGTTTCTAACTAATTCCTTAGATGCTAACGATTGAATAGCCCGCCATATTTGCGTGACCTAATCACCTATGCAAACGTGGAATTTTATCAATCGTTGCTCAGACAAATTGTCTTTGGGCTTATTTCCTAATTTCATCACATATAAGCCTTTCTTCCTAATAATGTTCAGAGAAAGTTACTCTACACTTATTATCACATATTTGTCTTATACTTAACAAGTTAAATCTTAAGTTATCTACATGTTCTATATTATCTATTTTGAGAGAGTCATTCAAAATTGTACCTTTTCTAATGATGTTACCGTGAAGGTTACTACCAAAAATAACATTACCTCCATTGTATGCCTTGTAGCTTGAGAAGAGCTTTCGGTTACCCGTCATGTGTTTGGAGCAATCCAGCTATCCTTTATCTACTCAGTCGTGTTTTTCCAAGACGACGTCCAAGGCATAATCTATTTATATAAGGCAAAAAAACCTCAACAAATTTGTCCCCAATATCTCATGGGTCCAAGTTGTTTGGTGCTAAACAACCCTTGCATTTGATGCAATTGGTTGGGATGTGAAAATGAAGACAGCTTTTCATATACATTTCCCATGGCAATGTACCTTTAAACGTGAGAAGTGTTGTTCCAAATGTTACGAAAAAGCCATGAGTGATTTTGTCACTAACATTTCCTTATTAGTTGCGTGTTTTAGACTATAATAATTATTTGTGACCTCAGGTGATATAGAAGTTTTGATCTAAATTAGGTTTTTAAAATCCAACTTGGGTTAAATAATGCTTAAAAATTGTTTGACTTCATTATCACTAGCAACGGGAACTTTGACGTTGTTTACTATTATGTGTTTTGGTCTAGGACCCAAAATAGATTTTTGAAAGGACACAATTTTCTCAAATCATAGTGTACCAACTGTGCGATCCCATAATTTTTTTGGGCACCTATACATTGTTGGGGCCGCCGCATATTTTATGGGTCCTCCATCAAAGACTCCTTTTTCTGAGCTTTCAACAAATTTTATTTCAGTTAGTTCCACTAGATGATGCTTCAAATGAATTAAATTCTAAACCTAATTTTTCACCGGAGGGTTTTAGATTACTTAACATTTCATTTAGACATTGTGTACTCTTTTCAAATTTATTTAATCTAGTGACTTCCTCTTTGAGTTTTTCATTCTCAATTTTAAGCATATGACACTTTACACATTCGAGATCAACTCCCTTGTTTTTCTTGAGTGTAGACACTTTTTCCTTTAGAACACTAAGTTCTTTTTCTAAATTATTTCTAGTGGCTTTTAATCTTTTGTTTTTAGTGATTATCTTTAAACTTATTTTGCACAATTTATCATATTCATTATCTAGCACTAAGTCATCTATTGACGAGTTCTTATCACTAAAGTTGGAGGATTCAGAACATACCTCACTTGAAGCTTGAGCAACTAGACATGTTTCGTTATTGACTTTCTCATCATCTTCTTCACCGCTATCACTCCAAGAACCTCCGACAAATGCTCTTTGGTTCTTGTCTTTCGGTGGTTTTGGACATTCTCCAATAAGATGATTCGGGTCGCCGCATCTAAAGCATTTTCTATCACTTTTACCATTTTTGTCGTCTCGGCTTCTTTGGAATGTCTTTTTGTCGTTCCGAGGTTGTCTCATGAATCTACCTCTTCTCTTAAAGAACTTCTTGAAGTCTCTTACCGCCATGGCGTATTCTTCGTCTTCACTTTCGAAAGTCGAACACTCTTCATCACTAGATTCTTTCTTAGCCTTTAAGCAAGAGATTTCCTTTCAACTTTTTCTTTGACTATTTCAGAATCTTTCTTGATGATTATTTCGTAAACTTTGAGGTTCCCGATGAGTTCATCAAGAGATAGTGACGTTAAGTCTTTTAACTCTTCAATCGCCATGAGTAACCTTCATCAAGAGCTTTTAGACTAGTAATAATAGTGTTAAATCTAGCAAACAGCACTATCCTATAATTATGTCCTTCAGACTTTGACAAATTGTTCATATTGTTGAACCAAAAGATCGATCTTATTATCTTTGACTTGACTATTACCTTGGTGGGTGATTAACAATGTTTTCCAAATTTCTTTTGCCGTATTACACATGAAAATTCTTTCATATTCTTTTCTAGGCAAAGCATTATAAATAACCATTTTAGCTTCGTTATTTTTCGCAAGTCTCTTTTTATTTTATTAAAGATCTCCACTTTGTTTTTAAAAAGGGATAACCTCATCCAATTTGGTTTTTGGATTTTATTCAATAGGTTGAAAATCATCGTTGGTAATAACATGCCAAAGATCTAGATCTTTTTATTTAACGTATGTCTCGAATATATTTTTCCAATAAATAAAACTATTACATTCAAAAAGTGGTGGTCTTTGCATAGATTGCCCTTCAAGATATTTGTCGGAATTAATAGATCGATCCAAGCTTTAAAATACAGTATATTTTTAAAATCTAAGTGACCGAATGCTCCTTGATACAATTGTGGAAACTAGAAGGGGGGGTTGAATAGTTTACAGGTTCGTTTTACGTTTTAAAAGTTAGCTTCAAAATATTTAGATTCGAAGTTTGTATGTTTTAATCCAATTCAAGAATATGAACAAACAATATAACAATCTAAACTAAAGCTAAATAACAATGACAATAATATGAAGAGATAAGGAAAGGAACAATCAAACCAAGACGCCAAGATTTTATAGTGGTTCAGCTACGAAGCTCCTCTTCGCCCTACTCCACTCCCCGAGTATCCTACTCGAGATTTCACTATGTCAACAAGCTCCCTTTAGGCGCACCTCTTTGCCCTTTAGGCGGAGAAAACCGTTTACATGTCGCTTACGTTGTTTTCTGACACTAAGCTAAATGCCGAGTCCTAATCTTAGCTAGAACTAATCTACCACTTCACAATCAATACACAATCACTAGATCTACACTATCGGATCTACACACAATCCGAATCACACTAATACATAAGATAGTTACAATAGAGATTTGGTACTTAGAAGAAAAGAAGAGATATCACTAAATAACAATTCGTTTCTTGGTGAATACGAATGTTCTTTTCTTGCACTTGAATGAGAAAGAAGATATTAGATCACTTGAAACAATATCTAAGAGTGTTAGTGATCAAGAGATTTAGAGAGAAAAAGAAGATTTTAGAGAGAGAAAGTTATCTCAAAATTTTGTGCTAAGAGGTCTGATTTTCTGCAAGGAATAAAGCAGTATTTATAGGCAGGAAAATCCAACAGTCACTGGGGGCGATCCCAACGGTCACAGATATATAAGGGGGCCGCCTAGTAGACCATGCTCCTTTTTTTGTCTTTTTGTGGGGAATGTTATATCTGATATGGAACTTTCCATTTTGGGGGGAAAATTTAAATTTCAAATTTTAAGTTTTTAATAAAACTTTTCTTTTAATTAGAAAATATATTGTATAATTAATATTGTGAAATTCTTTTGTAGAAATGTAATGGATAAGAGAAAAATATTTTCTTGATCACTAATCATGTTTAATGATTTGTTTGTTAATACCTTAAGTGATTACTAATCTTGGAAATGGAATTTTATGATTAATAAATTGTAAACGTTTAATTTTATCGTAAACGTTTTTACATTTTGTTATTATCAAAACATTGAGAGGTCGAAAAATATAAATAACATTTTTAGACATTATTTGTATTAACAATCTCCCCCTTTTTGATGATGACAAAATATAAACTCATTTTGTATAAAATTAATAGTTACAAAATTATTAAAGAGTTTTGTTCCATTTCTCCCCTTTTTTGTCAAATTCAAAAAGGATGATCGTCGAGTGGTTGTGGGAAGAAAGAAAGCGATGATATCAAGATTCCCCTTGATGTATGCTCCCCCTCATTTGGGGCACCAAGATATCGATCTTACGAAAAGTGTTTGCTACAAAACAAAGTTAGTCGTACAAGAGCAAGACAAATATATTTTAATCATAAGATTTAATTAAAGTCACCCAAAAGAGAGTTTCATTCAACAATTAAGAAACTCATACAATAGAAAATGCAAGTAGTACATTCATAAGATGAAGCTAAAGACATGATACAAGAAGAGATAAATTCATACTATATTTGTATGAATCATTAGAATATAAAGTAGATAATCATG
>BQNB010139897.1:0-17489 GCA_026074375.1 Tanacetum coccineum
TTACGTGTTTGATTATCAAAAGCATGACATGTATTGGTGGGTGCATGTACCTTACTGTAGGACTGTACACATATTACACAACCCAAAAACCAACATTAATCACTTCGAAATGAAGTAGACTACATACGTGTCGAAACAACATTAGTACTTTTGTAGTGTACAGTAGTTTTCATGATAGATTGACACGTGTCGTCTGTAGATATTATACACCTAATCCAAAAAATAAATATTGTCCCTGATAATATGTTAAATTGCTGATATTCATCATCGACATGTTAATGTCCCATCAGGTTCCCTCTTTACGACCAACTTCAATACCAATCTAATGTAATAAAATAAGCAACTTTACCACAGAAAGATATCCTTCAAAAAACCATTTTATAACACACATAACAAACTCCAAGACTCGATCGTCGAGACGACCAAGTTCTTCTTTATTTGATTGAAGACGCGTCTTGCATGGGTGAGCGTAGTAAGGTAGCACATGTGCTATTTTGCCAGCAAGGACGAATAACGAGTCTTGAAAGGCTTATTTCACATGGTCTAAATATAGTTAAAGAAAGCTTAACATGTCAAGTTTTCAATAAATTTAAGATTTTGGGTTAATTTTTTTAAAAGCAGTACTTTTACCTAAAGTAGTGGGTTTTTTTATTCTATATTTTGCTTTTATCGTACCATGCTTTAGCGAGATTTAATATTGTTGATCCGTTTATAATTTCGAACACGAAATGAGCAACGAATCTGCAAACAGATGATTGAATAATAGTAAATGAATATGAGAACACAATATGTTTTTTTTTTGAAATGATTCTTTGTATTAACAGTTTCTCTCTAAAACAAAATTACACACTGACTTTGTTATTTGTTTACAATGTGTAAGCTGATTTAGGCTGCTTTTCAAAACTCTCTTTCACTCCCTCTATATAGATAATCAACTAGAAATGAAAGGCATATCTCCATGGACTATTGGTCAACATGGGCACGTGGAGTTCATGGTCCTATTCTCATGCTATGCATGGCTTTGAAATTGTATTCCCATAACTCCATAATTCACGTCTCTTTTTAACCGAAAAGATTGCAAGACTAGTGGACTTTTTCAATAATTATTCTGTTTTTGTTACCGTTATTATTTTGCGACCGAGTCATAGAAGATCGTCTCGGATCACGCCTCCCCTTTTCCGGTGAAGAAGACTAGCGCTGACTAGTCGAACACTTGATCGCTGCACTCACCATCCTTCTTGCTTGAAAAGCCTTAACTAAGTCATCATCTTTCGTGATATTGCTTTTGTTAACAATATACTTTTTACCGTCTTTCTCAAGTTCATACTTTTGAGCACGTCGAAAATAACCCGCGTCTCGTTCCCAAAGATATGGACTACCAAAAATTACTTGACAAATATCGAGAGGAACAACCTCACACGTGACTTCATCGATAAATTGGTTTGTAATGGCAAAACGAAACTTACATTGTCGGTTCACTTGTGTATCAACGTCCTTCTTGATCCACCCCAAGGAATATGGTCGAGGGTGTGTTGTTGTCTCGAGACCCAAACGTTTAACAAGGCTAGAAGATATCAAATTCTTCTCACTTCCGGTGTCAACGATGGCCTCGATCAATTCTTGTTTCACTTGGATCTTTAAAGTGAACAACTCTTCTTTCTCTTTTGTTACCCCTGACGTTGGTTTCACCATGAGTGTCAAGCTTTTATCTACTTCTTCAACTTGACCAAGTTCGATCGCTTCATTAGAAATTGTTGTCGCTACGGTGGGCCTTCCTCAATCATTCTTTACCTATTTTTTTAGAAAGAGTTCGGGATGTGCTTTCCAACATTTTTCTTTAACGTGACCTGAAATTTGACATTTTCCACAAAACAATTTAGAATTGTTAGAAGTCACAGTAAGCTTTTTCTCTAGTGCTTGCTCTTTCACATTTTCTTCTATCTTTGTTCCACCATTTTTATTTTTCACTTCGATGGCCATAGCGATACGACTTGCACTAGAAATGTCTTCTAACGAATACATTCGTAACTCGTTTTGAATTTGCCGTTGTAGGCCCGCAACATACTTGGTGAAGACATCTTCATAAGCTGTTGAAATTCCTAACATCACCGCAAGACGCCGAAATTCGGTAGTGTACTCTTGAACGGATTATCCGCGTTGTTGTCGAAGATTATGCCACCTTGACCATCGATCTTGCGAATATCCCATAGGATAATATTCTTGGCGTAAAAGACGTTTGAATTCATTCTACGTGATCTCCTCTTCTCTCGTCATCTTAAGTTGAGCATTCCACCAAGCCAAGGCATGGCTTGTCAACTTCAGTCGTGCGAAAGAAACCTTCTCGGTGCTAGTAAAACCGTATAGAGTAAAGTAAGTTTCGAGTTGATCGAGCCATGAGTCTAGCTTTTCGGCATCAACGGTTCCATCGTATGATGGAATGTCTATTCGAGCTTCAACCTTGAATGGTTTGTGAGAACCACGAGGCGGACTCCCGTGAGTCTCATTAGGTTGATCTTCTTCGGTGTCATACTTGAAACTTGCTTCGTCTTCAAACTTCTCCATTAACGGTGTTTCTTGGGTTCTTGGTTTCGGTTGCGATCGAATCCATTCAAGTACGGACTCGAGTTGGCTAGCCAATCGATCAACCTTATCGGAAAGTTCACTTAAACCCGGGAGAGTACTTCCTTCTGCTGCCATTGTTAACGTGGGTTGGTTTTTGTTTGGTGGTCTTCGATGAGTTTTTAACTCGGTGAGAGGTTCGGCGGAAGCTTTGTAATCGGACTTTGTTTTCACCATACACAGGTAAGAATGGTGCTCTGATACCACTTGATCTGTTTACAATTTCGAACACGAAATGAGCAACGAATCTGCAAACAAACAGATGACTGAATAACAGTAAATGAATATGAGAACACAATATGTTTTTTTTGGGAAATGATTCTTTGTATTAATAGTTTCTCTCTAAAACAAAATTACACACTGACTTTGTTATTTGTTTACAATGTGTAAGCTGATTTAGGTTGCTTTTCAAAACTCTCTTTCACTCCCTCTATATAGATAATCAACTAGAAATGAAAGGCATACCTCCATGGACTATTGGTCAACATGGGCACGTGGAGTTCATGGTCCTATTCTCATGCTATGCATGGCTTTGAAATTGTATTCCCATAACTCCATAATTCAAGTCTCTTTTTAACCGAAAAGATTGCAAGACTAGTGGACTTTTTTCAATAATTATTCTGTTTTGTTACCGTTATTATTTTGCGACCGAGTCATAGAAGATCGTCTCGGATCAGTTGTTGTTTAACTGTGTCATTAGTCGGTCTTTACCTTATGTGAGTTTTGATGAATTGTCTTGCGTTACAAAGGATACCTTGGTTTTTTGTTCACTATTTGCTAGTGTAGTGACGTTTTGCTTTTGTTAACAATATACTTGTTACCGTCTTTCTCGAGTTCATACTTTTGAGCACGTCAAAAATAAACCGCGTCTCGTTCCCAAAGATATGGGCTGCCAAAAATTACTTGACAAATATCGAGAGGAATAACCTCACACGTGACTTCATCGATAAATTGGTTTGTAATGGCAAAACAAAACTTACATTGTCGGTTCACTTGTGTATCAATGTCCTTTTTGATCCACCCTAAGGAATATGGTCGAGGGTGTGGTGTTGTCGTCTCGAACCCAAACGTTCAACAAGGCTAAGAAGATATCACATTCTTCTCACTTCCGTGTCAACGATGACCTCAGATCAATTCTTATTTCACTTGGATACTTTAAAGTGAGAACAGACCTCATACTTTCTTCTTTTTGTTTACCCCTTGACGTGTTTCAGCCAAGAGTGTCAGCTTTTATATCTACCATCTTCACTTGACCAAGTTCGATCGCTACATTAGAAATTATTGTACGCACGTGGGCCTTGCCTCGAATCATTCATCATTAACCATTTATTTGTGAAAGAGTTCGGGATGTGCTTTTCCAACATATTTTCTTATACAACGTGACCTGAAATTTGACATTTTCCTCCACAAAACAAATTGAATTGTTAGAATCACAGTAAGCTTATTTTCTCTAAGTCTTGCTCTTTTACATTTTCTTCTATCTTTGTTCCACCATTTTTATTTTTCATTTCGATGGCCATAGCGATACGACTTGCACTAGAAATGTCTTCTAATGAATACATTCGTAACTCGTTTTGAATTTGCCGTTGTAGGCCCACAACATACTTGGTGAAGACATCTTCATAAGCTTGTTGAAATACCTAACATCACCCAAACGCCGCAATTCGGTAAGTGTAGCTCTTGAAGCGGATTGTCCGCCGATGTTGTCGAAGATTATGCCACCCTTGACCATCGATCTTGCGAATATCCCATCTTATAATATTCCTTGGGCGTAAAAGAGACATTGAAATTCCATTCTACGTGAACTCAATCTTCTCGTCGTCAATCTTAAGATGAGCACTCTCCACCCAACCACGCCAATGCATGGCCTTGTCAACATCAAGAGACTCGTGCAAAGAAACCTTCTCGCGTGCTAGTAAAACCGTATAGAGTAAAGTAAGTTTCGAGTTGATCGAGCCATGAGTCTAGCTTTTCGGCATCAATGGTTCCATCGTATGATGGAATGTCTATTCGAGCTTCAACCTTGAATGGTTTGTGAGAACCACGAGGCCAGACTCCCGTGAGTCTCATTAGGTTGATCTTCTTCGGTGTCATACTTGAAACTTGCTTCGTCTTCAAACTTCTCCATTAACGGTGTTTCTCGGGTTTTTGGTTTCGGTTGCGATCGAATCCATTCAAGTACGGACTCAAGTTGGCTAGCCAATCGATCAACCTATCGAAAAGTTCAATTAAATCCCGGGGGAGTACTATCCTTCAGCGAGGCCAATGTTAACGTGGGTTGTGTTTTTTTGTTTTGGGATGGTCATCGTTGATTATTTAAACTCTGTGAAAGGTTCTGAGACGAAAGACTATGTAATCAACTTTGTTTTCACCGATACACAGGTAGGAGAACGAGGCTCGCTACCACTTGATCCGTTACAATTTCAGAACAATCTAACGAAATGTCCACGAATCTCCAAACAGATCGAAAAATAGTAAATGAATATGAGAACACACATATGTTTATTTTTGGAAATGATTCTTTGATTAATAGTTTCTCTCTCAAAAACAAATTACACACTGACATTGTTATTTGTTTTACAAAGTGTAAGCTGAATTTAGTATGCATTTCACCAACTCCTCTTTCTCTCCCTATATATGAAATCACTAAAATGAAAGGCATATCTCTCATGGACCTATTGTCAACATTGGGCAACGTGGAGTTTCATGTCCTACTTCTCATGCTATGCATGGCTTTGAAATTGCATTCCCATAACTCTATAATTCACGTCTCTTTTTAACCGAAAAGATTGCAAGACTAGTGGATTTTTTCAATAATTATTCTGTTTTGTTACCGTTATTATTTTGCGACCGAGTCATAGAAGATCGTCTCGGATCAGTTGTTGTTTAACTGTGTCATTAGTCGGTCTTTACCACCGTTATGTGATTTTGATGAATTGTCTTGCTTTTACAGAAGGATACCTTGGTTTTTTTGTTCACTATTAGCTAGTGTTAAGTGACGTTTATAATGAGTAACTTTATCGACAACCTTGCGTAAAATCAAGATATACGTAATGCCATTATGTTTAAGTAAAAGCTTTACTGATTTTACGATACTTTAATTAAAAAAACAAACAAAAATAACCGTAGTTAGCTTCTCACGATTGGGCCATTTTATGATTAACCGAAAACATAATTGTTGATAAATGACTGAAACCGACACTGTAATAACTAATAATAATACTTGAAAATGTACGTGGAGCTTACATCCCATTATACGACAAAATCAATCATATGAGCACAAATGAACGACCAATTTCAATAAATGTATAAACACCGTCTTACTATATATTCTTAAATTCTATTTACTAGTTTTCCTTTATAAGTTTATTATGATATATAATAAACTCATGTACATAAGTCGGAAAATCAAGGCTTATAAAATATGAACCTAAAAGCTCATATATACGCTTAAATGTACATTATTAAACATAAAAAAGGTAAGGTAACACTCAATATCGTTTTTCACGATGTATGAGGGAGGTTGAGACGTAGACAGCCATACCCCTACCTAAGGTAGAGAAGCTGCTTCCGGTTCTACTAAAGGTAAAAAAAAACCTCCGATTTTACAAGGAGTGAAGATCGAACATTTAACCTCTTTGTCCAAAGACAAAAATAATAATCATCTCATCCAACTTTTACTATTTTATTAAACATACTTAACCTTAAATAATTCAAAGGGTTGAGCCCACACAAATGCTAAACAACAAGGGTAATATTTGCAAGTCTTAATAATCAATTACTCTCTCCGTCCCAAAATTATTGTCCTCCGACAAAAAACACACAGTTTAAGAAAAGCGCATTTATTACTACTACTTTCTCTTTCTTATTTTTTGACAGAATGACAGTTTTACCCTTAGCTAATTAATTAAACTCTTCTTTGAAGTTTGTAATAAAAATTTCAAACAAGAGTAATATAGTAAACTTGATCAAACTTCCCTATCCATTTTTAATAGTGGACAATTAAACTGGGACATCCAAAAAAGAAACGTGGACAATAAAAATAAGACGGAGTGAGTATTAAAGGCTCAACATATTTACGTGTCATCCCCTCATATCTCATATTTACGTGTCATTATCATCTCACATACTTTTCCCATCTCATTTCACATAATAATCACTCATCACAAAAAAAAAATTGCATTTCACATTCCTCTTTTCTCTCAAATATCATGCAACCACACGTGGCCTCAAAATTTACGTTAATTATAAAATTTTAATATCATTTCATGTGCTAGTTTAAGTTACGACCGCACAGAGCTTCAAAATATTTAAATTTGTGCGATCGTATAGAGCCTCAAAATATTTTAGCTTCCGTGTTTTTTATTATTAAAAACACAAAGTGAGCCCTCCTTTTTTTAAAACACAGAAAAAAAGCTGTTATCGCACAGGGTCTCAAAGTTTACGTACCAGTATTTAAAAAAACAGCAATGGCAACAGATTCTGAAGAAGGAGAGCTCTCATCAATGAGCTCAATGTCATCAACGTTCAGTGACGTCATCTCGATAACCAGCATCTCCTCCGGCGAGATCATAGACGACGGAGGAGGAGGAGGGAAGTTGATGAGGAAATGTGTAGGGAGGAGAAAGGTGGTGGAGTGGGGGTTTACGACGGTGATCGGACGTCGGAAGGAGATGGAAGATGCGGTGGCGGTGGTGCCGGGGTTTATGTCTGCCTCGTGTGATCACGTCGGTGGTTGTGGTGGTGGTGGTGGTGGTGAGGTGGCTCCGGTGCATTTCTTTGGGGTTTATGATGGTCATGGTGGTTCACAAGTAAGTTTTTTAATAGGGTGTTTGTTTCGGCTTATATAGCGGGCTTATGGCTTATTAGGTTTTCGGCTATATGTTTCATAAGCTCATTTTTTTAGTTTATTTTGAAAGTTTTTGGCGTGTTTATCATGTCATAATAAGCTTATATGAGCCCAAAAGTTTCGAAATAAGCCACAAAAAACAAGCTTATAAAACTTAAGCCGAAAACCAGATAAGTCATAAACCCGCTATATAAGCCTAAACAAACACCTGATAAGTTTTGTTACGTCTACTATATTTATATATTGCTTTGTCTGCTTGTATACATGTCCAGACTTACGGGATTAAGTATTTTTTATCTGTTTATGGGTGTTTTTATCGCCTTATATAGCTGGCTTTATGGCTTATTGTTTTTTTTCTTATGTTTCATAAGCTCATTTTGAAACTTTGCGGCTTATATAAGTTTATTATGACATAATAAACTTATATATAACACTTTAAAAGAAGCCACAAAAATTGAGCTTATGAAACATAAGCCCAAAACCAAATAAGCCATAAGCCAACTATATAAGCCGAAACAAACACCCCCATTGTATTTATATACTGCTTTGTCTGCTTCGTACATGTTACCGGGTTGATTATTGTTTTTAATTGTTCATATACTTGCTTGTATACTGGTGTGTAGAAGTAAATAACATTGTATGCAAGTTAGTTAATTAAATGGTACTTAATTACTTATTGCGGATTTTGAATGAATGGTCAGCTTTCAGCAACATTTATAATTTTCTGTACTTTTTTTTTTGAAAAACAAAACAAACTAGAGCTCGAGGTGTAACAATGCTTTTGTGTCGATGTTGGCCTTGTCTCGTCTTGGCTTCGGCCTTGACGGTGATCGGGTGATGCAACCATTCCATATTTCATGATATCAAGTTCATTGAGTTTATTTGTAAAGCTTGAGCTTTGATGATACTTTGATTCACGGGTTCAAATGACGAGTCTTGATTGTCGAATACTTGGACCTGGTTATCTGTATCACTTAAGAAATAATAGATATTGTAGGAATGTATACGAGACTTTCTCCCCGTAAAACACTTCGACGATTATAGAAGCGTTTTATTGGATGATCTAAAGAGTTTCAGTTTGTTGCTACTTAGACTAAGAGTAATCGTCGGTCTAGAGGCGACCGAAGCGTCCCCTCTCTACGAGGACCGAACAGTTCGATCGGTCACCTTTGAAAATATATTCTTTGATCCATACACAAACCGAACAAAATGAAAGTGTTTTTGTGTGTGGGTTAGTTTTTTCATGTATTTTTGTGGGGTTGTTTTTTGTTGTTAGTGTTCGGACACATGTGGGGTTGCATTACGGGTGTTTGGTCTAAAAGAGAGAAAATTAAATTGTCGCCTTCACATGTCGTTTGCATTATGTAAGTCTTTAGGTTGAGAGAATTAACAAAATAATGCAGCACTCACATAATGATTACTTGTAATGTATGTACAAAACTTTCCATCAGAAGATCCTCTTGAAGTGAAATCATCTCTTCTATCGACACATTTTCACATTAAAAATCTTTGAGAGTCTTTTGCATTAGAAATTAACCAAATTAATGTATGCACATCTAGCTTGTTTCCACCAAACATACTTAAAGAGATGGTTTACATTATGTATATAATTAGTACTCAAAAATAACCATTTCAAATAAAACATCCTAATTTGTAAATAATAACAAAAGTTTATTACATAGTGTTATTTTATGTAAATTTCTTAATACATGCATCATATATGTTTTAGGACTTGGGGATATTTAATTTTTTTAAGGAACATATATTATGGTTTATGTAAAAAACAAGAGAAGTATTTTTACCTTTTGAGCATGAGTGTAACTATCTACATTTCATCTTTACAAAAAATAGTATTGGAAGAGGAAGAGTAACAAATAGTTTTTGCCCAGATATGCATAGAGTTTTCATCTTTACAAAGTAGTGGCTACCGGGTGGTAAGAATATTAGTCTTTTAAAACGGAAGTTAAAAGTTCGAATCTAACACTAATCAAGAAGAAAATTAATCTCTTGTGACCACCGAGTTTCATCTGCGCTGACTTTAAATTATTATAAAAAATTAGTAGCTCATAATGTCGTGTCGAAAACCGCTAACCAAAAGAAAAAAAAAATAGTTGATTTTGACATGCCATGACACGTTGCATGTTTAGTAGTGGCCTATATCGACAACATTTATTCTTCTACTTTTTTTAGCACACGTGTTTGGTGTTTCCTATTCATGTAACTTTAATGATTAACAAAAATAATTTATGTACGTGATTAAAAGGTTTTTCTAACTTGTGCTCCAGAGGCACATGTTAAGGTGAGGACATCAGGCTGTGTGTCACAGCCTGATTGACAGCAGTTATTTGTGGGGCCTGATATGAATCTTGTTATTAAAAAAATAGTAAAATTTGTGTTGTAACCCTTCATATAATGTTCAAAAGCCAAGAAGGGTGTTCCCTCCTACTTCCTCTCCTCTCTCTCTCTCCCTCGCTCCGCTCTCTCCCTCTCTCAGGGGTGCAACAAGTTGAAACCCATGATTTCTTTTTTTTTATTTTATTTTTTTTTTTTTTTTTTTTTATTAATTATTTTCGTAGAGTAAAATTACGATAACAAAACATCAGAGAGATCGCTTTTTATTTTTTTTTAAATACCCCCCCCATACTATACCACTACAAACCCACTGCAACCCATCAATACCACAAACAACCACACCATACCACACATCACCACACCACAGCACACCAAACACAAAAAAATAAAAAATACCCAAACTATAACCCCACTCCATAACCCCACCATCCCCCCCAACCCCCAAAATATGCCATCCTGTCAGACACCCTCCCCAAAACGCCAAGCAAGAATTGGACAACCCCATCCCAACCACTATCCCCTCCTTGACCCCCCCCCCATAGTAAAATTTATTGTACCCTTCATATAATTTTCAAAAATCGAGAAGGGTTCTCGGGGTGCACGTGAACCACATGAATTCTTTTTACGTAGTGTAAAATTACGATACAATACATATAGTGATTTTCCTTTTTAAAAATGTACATGGTCGTAAGTATTTGTGTTACTAGTCGTCATTAGTCTTAATAAAATGCACCGCGTGACTTTTATTCCGAGTTCACTGGTGTTCGCATGTACCTGTATCTACAACTTTTTTACGAAAACGAGCACATTTCATGATCAATCTAGAAATATATCTTGTTGAGATGTCTATATTTTTGTATCATGAGAAAATAAATGTAAGAGGACATATGAAAATTTATACTGTTTGCTGAATCGCTTACCTCTTACGTATATATAGTTTATAGAACAATGCCGAGAAAGAGGATTTATATAAATCGCAGAAAAGTTAAACCGCAGGTAGAAGTTTCACATTGGTTTGAAAACAATTGACAATCTACTTATTATCTTCGAGACTAATTAAGAAAGTGTCTTTTACATTGCTATTAATCTGCATACTGAGAAAGTGTCTTTTACAACTTGACTGATTGTGTATTTATAAAGGTGGCAAAGTTCTGTGCGGAGCGATTGCATGAAGTAATAGCAGAAGAGTGGGATCAAGAAGCGGTTGATGGCTTTAAATGGAAGCAAAAGTGGGAAGCAGTGATGTCGAGCAGCTTTGAGAGGGCTGACAATGAAGTACTTACAGAGGCTGCAGCACCAGAAATAGTAGGATCAACTGCCGTCGTGGTTGTGTTATCTGGTTGCCAAATCATCGTGTCCAACTGTGGTGACTCACGAGCCGTATTGTGCCGTGGAACAGAAACTATTCCTTTGACTGTTGATCAGAAGGTCTCAACATTCTAAAACCAATTTCGTTAATTCATGTTACTTATAAGACAGCTAGACACACCACATATAAGTTTGATCTTACGAATTAGTCAACTTAGACGCACCACATACTGTTAAAAATAAGGGTAAACGGGTCGAAATTTTGATACTGTTGGGAAAAAGTATCGTGGGTCAAGCCGGCCACACAGAAATACCAGTTTTGACCCATTATCTTGGCGCATTTTGCCACCTTTAGCAAGACCGATTTGGCGGATCACTAGTATCTTATTTATTGACAGAAATCTATACTTATGTATCAATCTTTCTTAACCGAGGTTGCATGACATCTGCTTTGTTGTTGCTTTTGTAGCCTGATAGAGAAGATGAACTATTGAGAATCGAAGAACAGGACGGGAAAGTCATATATTGGCACGGAGCAAGAGTGTTAGGAGTCCTTGCCATGTCGAGAGCTATAGGTATCTCACACATCACTTTCTTTATAGAATGTGAATAAGGTCCTCACTAATGAACATTGAATAGGGGTCCGTTTTCGTCAGGGTAAATATACGATACGGCTAACCTAACCTGGACCAACCCATTTTGACCCAAACCTTTCTTGACCCGTTTTTCCATCTGTAATTAACCAATCTTTTGTGTACTTCAGGTGACCGTTACTTAAGACCATGGATCATCCCCGTGCCCGAAATAACTTTCACAACAAGAACCGAAGAGGACGAGTGCTTAATAATAGCAACTGATGGACTTTGGGATGTCATGACAAACAACGAGGTCGGTGAGGTGGCTCGCAGGATTTTACGCAGGAAACGCCGGTCTGCAGCCACTACTAATGATGAACCATCAGCTGCACAAACCCTTGCCGATAGCCTGACTGAAATAGCCATGGGAAGACTCAGTTCTGACAACATATCTGTGGTCGTCGTCGATCTGAAATCAAAGAAAAAGCAACAGAAAAAATGATCTAAACACATTGAACTTGTACAAAGCTGACTTCTTTTTCGACCAGGTAAAGAAGATCATTCCTAACTTTTAACTTGGTTTGATCCGTTATCGATTAAGTAGAATGCTGAAGATGTGAAACTGTGACTCATGTTTTGGTGTAAAGACGAGCATTTAGCTGATGTTGACCTGCGGTTTAATTTTTTCTACCTTTACGATTCTTCTTTAATTTACCTATGTTCTCGCTCAGCAAAATTAGTTCATAATCTATGCACTTGTGCGTGATTTAATTATGCGGATTCATAGAATGTATAAGAATATATCGACGGAAATTTGACATAATTACAAGGAGAAACGAATCAGTAGCTAGGTCGATATATTATAGAGATGTACAGAAAGAAGCATACAAAACAATACCATTGTTGAATCTTATGAAAAAACTAGAGATAAATAAGTTGTGTCTGAACTGAAAATAGGCAGACGCCATGTGTGCTTCATCGAATTCGTGTTTTATACGACACCGTGGTGCGGGTAGAAGACGAGTGTTGGGTCTATAGAACATTGCTTCAAGTATGACGAGTTGGGGTCTCGCGGTCTTTTACCAACATAATTCCATCAGGGTCTCGTGGCACCGCGGGACACCCTTTGTTCCGTCACTGTTACAACAATTCGTAATGTTGGAACATATGAACTTATTTTATATATATGTATGTTGCAAATTTCCCACATCGGTTGGTGACTGAAATAAAAGTAGGTATATCACCACAAGTACCTTTTATTAATAAATATAATTAATGTCATTTATTATAACCATAATAGGCGTGTCCTATTCTTGGTATAATTATATTATCCGGACACGCTTATTATGGTCATAATAAATGACATTAATTATATTGACTAATACTTTTTAAAAAATACATGCATTCATATATATAAGTTTAGGAGTCGCTCTAAATTCTGTTTATTTTTTTTAATATTATAAGGCTCGAAACTTGTTACGAGCTTATCTGAGCCTGTGCAGTTTAGCAGTTTAATATTTAGCAGTCGCTCTAAATTTTGTTTTTAGCAATATTTTTAATATTATAAGGATCTAAACGTGTCACGACTCACGAGCTGATCTAATCCTGGGCAATTTAGGAGTCGCTCTAAATTTTGTTTTCAATAGTATTTTTAATATCAGGATAATTTACATGTTTCGTCCTTATGGTTTATACCAAATAACACTTTTAGTCCCTATTCGATTTTAAGTATACCAATCATCCTTATTTTATCAAATATGTTTCATTGATAGTCCATATTAGGGAAAATAGGAACTATCCGTGTAACACATTTCAAAGAAATTTATTACACAGTTGGTCCTATTTTAACAAAATAAGGATCATCAATACAATTAGTTTGAAAATTAGGGATGATTGGTGTATTTAAAATCGAATAGGTACTAAAAGTGTTATTGGGTATAAACCATAGGGACGAAACGTGTAATTTATCCTTAATATTATAAGGCTCGAAACTTGTCACGAGTTGATGCGAGCCTGAGCATTTAAAATTTGTAAGTTGTCATGAGTAGGGGCGTTGATCGATTCGGTTATCGGGTTATTCGGTTTGTTCGGTTCGGTTAAAAGTATTTTTAAGGTCAACCCATATACTGACCCAAACCGAATTCAAATTCGGTTTCGGGGGTGGGGGGTTGTTTTTCGTCTGGTTCGGTGTTTCGTGTTTACCCAATTACACAATTATTAAAAAAAAGTAAAAATATACAAATAAATTTAGCCAAACAAATATATTTCAAACAAAATAAAGTTTTATTCATAGTAGGAATTCAAATTTTATTGAACTTATATTAAAAATTTTAAAAAAAAAATTTTTAATATATTATATACTATAGTAAATAAATATAAATATATATATTATATATATATAAAATAATATTAAATATAGTAATATATAGAAGGTGGTAGTACTTTCCTTTCCAGAACAATCTTAATGCTAGAACTGCCAGAACACCAAAAACATGGAAGCACGCCATCAATAATTATTTTTGCACATATGTTCATAAAAACAACATATATGTAAAAAAAAAACAAAGTTGTTTCTAAGAATTATGATAAGAAAAATTGAAATCACAAAATTTTTTCTTTGAAGGTTTCATGTATGGAGGTCTTATAAGGCGAGCCACAAACAATAATTGACAGGCCGTGTTTAAGTTTTTTGAGAAAAAAAGAGGAAGAGTTCATGAGATGATCACTGAAGGAACATAGTGTGGATTCTATAGATTTTCATGTATTTTTTTGATTTTTAAAAGACGTGCAATTTATGTTATTTATTGGTGGTTTCTGGTCAGTCCTCGCAACTAAAGAATGGTTCCTGAAAAGAAGTCCCCCTATTCTATATAATATATATAATATAATAAATAAATATATATATATAATATATAATAAAAAAGATATAAATTATTAAATTTTTAATTATATAAAGATTTTATTGCTCTTTTTAGTATCTATAAAGTAAAATAAAAAATACTAATATATTTATATAAATTCGGTTTTCAGTTTAGACTGTCAAACCCATATTCAACCCGAGAACTGAATTCGTAGTTCGGTTCGGTTCGGTTTTGGCAAATTCGGTTCGGTTTTGGTTTTTGGTTTTTTCGGTTTTTTTGCTCACCCCTAGTCATGAGCCGAGCATTTTTTAGTAATTTTTTAATATTACAAGGCTCGAAACTTGTCACGAGCTTATCTGAGCCTGTGCAGTTTAGGCGTCGCTCTAAATTCTGTTTATATTTTTAATATTATAAGGTTCTAAACGTGTCACGAGCTGATCTAAGCATACCAGTTTAAGAGTCGCTCAAAATTTTGTTTTTTGTAGTATTTTTAATATTATTATAAGGCTCGAAACTTGTCACGAGCTGATGTGAGCCAGAGCATTTAAAATTTGTAAGTTGTCATGAGCCGAGCACGAGATTTGTGTTGAAAGACTCCGGGCACAGTAAGTGTTGGATAAAATATATCAATAAAAACGTGAACAAGTTCTGCGCCTACGGCTTCTCGAGACTGAATAATAGTTATAAAACACGGTTGTGCTACCTGGTGACTACGAAGCACATTTAGCTAAGTTTCACGACACTCGTCACCAAAGTTTACATATGTATAATATACATACATATAATCTAACACAATACTTATGCTTTCTGAATATTAGCTAGCTGGAAAAACGCGCCTTGCTTGTTCTTGAGCCGATTATACGTTCCTTGTTCCACAACTTTGCCTTAAAAAACAAATTCAATTTCACGAGTCAAGGTTCTGAATGATGTTAAGTGTATGTGCTACAACGAACGTCGTTCTGCCAACCATTATCCGACCCAATACCTCTTGAACTACTTGCTCTGATTGAACGTCAAGAGCACTTGTTGTCGCGTCCAGTAGTAGTATTGTTGGGTCAAGAATTATGGCTCTAGCATTAAGACTGAAAAGTTTATAGGGTTTAAGTCGTAGAATACCAAAGAACTTTTCAAAATTTATCGATTTGGTATGTGTACTTTGAAAAAGCTGTACAATACCAACGAACTTTCATAAAGTGTTTTCATTTGCACATTTTGATGACGTGCGATACGTGATAGGCTGACACGTAGCACCATCAATAACGGGACACGTCATCAAAATGTGCAAATGAGAACACTTTATGAAAATTTGTTGGTGGTATTATACAGCTTTTTCAATGTACACGTACCAAATCGATAAATTTTGAAAAGTTCGTTGATATTCTACGGCTTAATCCCAAGTTTATAAAAAGAGTATTAGAATACACCAAAAGACATGGTTTAAAATACATATACATATTTATATTCGTATATTTGTTTTTAAATCTTTTTACTGGTATTTAATTTCTTGTTTGTCATTATGGAGTTATGACTTCTACTTATAAAAATGGAACTTTTACAACTCTTTTTGTAATACACACAATAAGCTCAAGTATACAAGTAGGATTCGTGTTAACAATTACAGTACTTAAATGTTGCAACATGATAATGTTGGAACTTATGAACTCATATTTGTATCTTGCAAACTTCCCACATCGGTTTGTGACTTAAACAAAAGCAGGCATTTCAACACAAGTAACTTAAACGTCTAAATTAACCTATTAGATAAACTTTAAAATGTTTGTGCTTAATGTTTGTTTAACGCTTTATTTTTAGCATTAAATTCGTTAACAAAGCTCTTTTTTAGAATTTTTAAATTCGTTAACAAAGCTTTTTTTTAGCATTAAATTCTTAAAAACGAAGAATGAATATTTTCATTTTAAGAATTAAGATCTTCTAAAATTCATATGAATTTAATCAATAAAGTTTTCTCACAGTGATAAAGTAAACCGTGTCATTTAGTATGTCCCACTGTTATGTTTATAGGAGAACTTTATCGGTAAAATTTATATGAACTTTAAAGGATCTCAATCCTTTTTTTTATACATTTACAATGAAATCGTCTATGAATGTATTAAAAGGTTTGAAAACGAAAAATGTATATATTTTTTAATACTTTTACAATGAAATCGTCATTGAATTATTAATAGGCTTAAAAACGAAGAATGAATGTTTTCTTTTATACTTTTTAGCATGAAATCGTTAAAAACGAAAAACAAATGTACTATAAAGCTTGAAAACGAAGAATGAATTTTTTTATTAATAATATCATAATGATTGAAATTGGTCACTAGGCGATCTGAGCCCGAGCATGTAAAATCTGTTATGAGCTTGGCCTCGAGCTTTGCACGATAATGATCCTTTAAAATGTTTAAGAAATGTGGGAAACAAATATTAAAAATAAACTAGCTATGTACCCACACGTTTTACACTTGAAAGAATAATCAACTTTTTTCTAAAATATAAATAAAACTTAATTAATATTGTGAGACATTAAAATTTCCATTAACGATAAAGATAATAATGTGAATAATAACCCTAGTAACATCTTAATTACTTAAATGTTACAACATCTTAATCTTAAAACATTGTTACGATGCTTACCAAGATTCTTTGTTACCAATTACTTAAATGTTACAACATCTTAATATTATAACTTATGAACTTATTTTATACATCTATATGTTGCAAGTTTCCCACATCGTTTGGTGATTGAAATAAAAGTGCGTATGTCATCAACACAGTACCTTGTGATGGATTTAATGATGGATTTAAACATATGGCGGCGATCAAAAAACTTTCAAAAATATGGCGGCGATCAAAAAAATTCCACAAACAAGATCAATCTAATCCTTGTATCCCTAGTGTTTGATTCGTTATAACCCCTGA
>BQNB010139898.1:0-17489 GCA_026074375.1 Tanacetum coccineum
TAATTTAGGATTAAGTTTCAGTGGCTTTGACCATAGAAGTCAAATGTGCTATTTTTAATGGTCATCTTTTAACACCAGATATATAAAGTATAAAAGAGCACTATACCTTGGCATCATATTTTATATTCGAGTCATCTTTTATGTTGTCCATCTGTAGAAAGACGCAAGTGATCAAGAACATTGACCATAAGTATAAGCAAACCAACCGAGTGTGTATGTAGTTGTCCCCAAAGAGTCTAACCAGATGGATAAAGACACAATAACCAAAATGTACAACACTGAATCATCGCCCTTTTTTTTGTAGCAGGGCAAAAGATGATGAAAATGAAAATCAGCAGCCAAGATGGCGATTAACGGTGAGTTTATTATTTGCTTGCTTTTTATAGTAGAACAATAAGTACTATTGTATTTTCAATTCACTTATTTTTATCAACCTATAACATTGGCTATATATATAACATTTTAATATTTTTTATAAACCTATTTTATACACTTCATTTTGGCCAAACATAATTTTTTGCGCTCAACTCATCTCGGTTACTAATCTTGTAATCCGTTTTTACAGCACCAAAAGAAATATTAGATAGTATTACTATTTCACCTTTCCTCATAACCCGCTCCGGCATGTTGTTGATATTTTAAATGAATTGTAAATCATTTGCTAACTGATTGTAAGGGAAGAGTGAAGATCATTTCATACATTGACATCTAAAAATACTAATATTATTTGTAATACAAATAAAAATGGTACATGAGCATTCAAAGTCAGGAAAACATGCTACTTATCTCGGAGTTAAATCTTTCTAGATTGTTAATTGAGATCTTGTCGCATAAACATAAAGGAAAACAACCAGCGTTCACTATTTGCATTATGTGTCCTTTGATAGGAACATGAGATGCCACAATCATTTTCTACTTTTTTCTTTTCTTTTTAGAAGCACGCTTTCCATGACCTTTCTTTGGAGGTCCCTTGCCATGACGCTTCAACGTCTCCAGGTTTGACATACGCCTGCAATATTAGAATACAACACAACTCAGCAAGGTCATATATAGAGAAAGTTATTGGAAGATAAACAATCACTTACACGGTTTTCAGTTATATACTTTGACAAAATGCAACTCATATTGTGATAATCACTCGAATTACTTACCATGCCCACTTTTAACCAAATTTTAAGTGAGTAAATCTTAAACAATTACTAAGGACTTATGCATCATAGTTTTTATCAACTGTCTAAAACACTAAATGGGATAAGTATGCGCTAGAATCACACTCTAATTTAATTGATTTGTGTAACACATCTAACAAGATGAGGTTATACATTTCAAAACTTGCATGCTCAAGTATCTCCTATCAGACTTGCTTCAGAGTTCAGACCATGAAAATTGCAGCTTATGACATAGCTTGGTAAGAGTCTTTTTACTACAAAGTAAATGGGATTAGTGTGATTCAGGAGTTGTGTGCAAGTAATCAACAACTTTAGAGTCCATAATACCTCAACTAAAGCAAACCTGAATCGAACAATAATGAATTTGTTCTAGTTCTAATCTAAAAAAAATGTGAAAATACAGTCACACATCTCTGTCATATAGTCGTTCCCTTAACCCTCGGGTAGGGGTGTGACGGTCTACATCCTACTTCCCCCACACCCTGCTTCGGCGGGATTGGGTATTGTTGTTGTTGTTGATCTCTCTCATATAGTCATATGAAGTAAGTGTGTGTGCCAGAATCAAACTCATTCAATACCATAAATATAACTTATAAAAACTAGAGTATAGTGTCCTAAAATTGCATGCTCAAGTACAGTATTCCCAATCAGACGAGGTTTTAGAGAGAAGAGTATCACTTATAAGCTTCCGAACATGAAATTTGTAAATTTGTAGCTTTTGGCATGAATAAGCATGTGACGTTATTAAGAGGCTAAATCATTCTCCGCAAACCAAATAGCATGTGACATTATTAAGAGGCTAAATCATTCTCCGCAAACCAAATAGCATGTGGCTTAACTTAGTATCTTGAGTTTTACGTGTCGCAAACTGAATAGCTGCTTACTAGTAAAGCCATACTCACCACCTAGTAATTAAAGACAGTACTATCACGAAATGAAATAGTAGTAATAGACATTTACTATTAACATGAGTCATAGTATTCATGTGTATAAGAGGTAATAAAAGAAGAGATGGATGGTTTCCATTCAAAGAGAGTGGACTGACATTAAGCCCTTGGATATTTGAAAATGGTATAAGATGATTTTCCAAGAATCAAGATAGTCAGGGGTGAGATAGGGAAAGAAGAAGGAAAATTGAGTGGATGGGATAAAGCTCAGGAGGTGTCATATCTGTAGGGTTATTTGGTTTGAATAATAGCTTGGTAAGAGAGTCTTCTAACTACTATGCATTTAAAGCAACATAACAAGTATGCAGCTAAAAACCAATTCCTACACAGCAACTAGGGGAATTCACATATCGTATGATATGCACAGTAAAAGACATGAAAAAACTTATGCTCTAAGATGTGGAAAGAAAATTACTCTTTTTCTTCGAGTGCCACGATCGTGTGGTCTTCCTTCCGGATGTCAGGCGGATACCATGCTATAACTTTCTCACCGATGAAAGGCCTGGCGCAAGATCTTGTGGCCTGTTTAATGACCCGTTGAGTTAAGCACATGACCAAAGATCTTGGCTCTTGCTTCCAATACTCCTCTAACTGCAAATAGGGTGGTAAAATCAGTACTATAACCATCTTGCACCTGCAACAAAATTGTCTTCATTGGAAATCAAAACTTAACAAGAACAAAGAGGGAATTAAGTGAAAAAACCTACTCTGTACTTGCCATGACGTATCCATAGGAGTTCAGAATACATTTATGAGCGAGCTGTAGTGAATAATATAGAACCACCATATCCTGTAATATTAACAAATGCCACCAATTTCATTGTACCCTCATCCAGATTTTTAGTTGCAGACACGTTTTTCATTAACACCAGCGCCATCTCTACCACCACGTCCGCATCAACATTAGCATCATTTTTTCATTCATGTTGTCTTTACTCCTCTTCAACCTCTCACCAAACTCATCCAACTTTTCATCATTAGGGAACTTCAACACACCTTTTTTATGTGTGTCTACTAAGTCTATTTTCTCTCTAAATATGTTTCCAAGCTTTTCTTTCATCTTCTAATATATTTCACTGTACCTCCATTATAAATAGCAAATAATGTATCAAATATTATCACTTGTGATACTGCAAACTTATAAAACAGCAATTCTATCATATATGCATTATCACTTGTGATTTTATGCATAACTACGTGTTATTTTACAAGCATTATCTTAATGTACCATCCCATAAAATAACAACAATCTATTATTCAGCTTATCAGTTTTAGTTGTGATTTGCAAAATTAAAAATTAAAGTTACGCAAAACTAACTAACATCTTTATCTCAGTTGATATACTACTAGTCAAAAATCACAGAAACTGCTGTATCACAATATTTTTGCTAAACATAAATAAACTTGAACAATCTATCCATTAAACACACAAATCAGTCAAAACAAGAGGGCGATGTCGCCTTTCAATAACTGTTCCATATCACCTAGATATATCGCCAATCAAAACTACCTAAACATGTAGAATCTATCAATTAAACACATAAATCTACCATAAACTTTCATAAATCTAACATTCACAATCACAAATATCATAAAAACGTAAAGAAAATTCAGAAATAAGAAGTATATCACAAAAAAAAATACTTAAATAACAACAAACTAATGGATTTGTATAAGTGTACCATCATCGGCGTTATAAATCGGTTCGTTTTGAACCGTTTTTTTTCAGGATCAGTTGATTTACTAGTTCCTTGTTCCATTTTTATGTTTATTTCGTAATTTGCACGGTTAATTTGGGCAGATTTTTGGATATTTTGGTTAGGGTTTGATGTAGAGAGAGAATCTATCTAGTGTGTGTTTTTTTAAGGGAAATTAGGGGTAGTTGGGAAATATTAAATATTTACGTTTTTAGTCCTTCTGTCATGTTTTAAAATTATGCAAGAATGGCCCCTCCGTGTTTTTTTTCCTTTGATCTGGTCGTACATAATCAACGGCTGAGAAGTGTCCCTTGGTATGTGGGAGAAAAGTGGTATGCAAAATAACTTGACTCATATATTATTAGTATTCATAAAGTACTTTCAAATTTTGTTCAATGTACGTGATATGACTGGGTATATGACTTGTTTGACGATTACCACAAAGAAAATTTATAGTTTTGGTCATTGTAGTTTGCGTTGACTTCCACCGTTAGTCCATTGGTTTGTTTTTTTCATTTTTTTACTCTATTTTCATTTATTCATACAAATTTTTGTTTTTTTTTCTCTTTTTTTTACCACTTATTCATACACTGATATTTTTTACACTTGTTACACTTTTTACACTAATTTTTTGTATACTCATTCACACATTTTTTTTACACTTTAAACTATCTTTTTTTACTTTTTTCATTTATTCTTACACTAATTTTTTACCACTTAAAAAAATGACACTAATTTTTTGACACTTATTATACTTATAATTTAACGCAACTTCAGAAAAAAAACTGTTTTATGAAAAAATTTCAAAACGTTGCGTTAAACTTTTTATGAAACTAACGCCCTTATGTGACTTAAATTTTGTTCATCAAACACCCCTCATATGACTTTTATTTTTTAAAAATAAATTTTTTCTAAATGCGCGTTTAGTTATAAGTATAATAAGTGTAAAAGTGAAGAAACAAAATTATCACTTTGAAAAAAAAAACTTGTATGAATAAATGAAAAAAAACTAAAATTTTCTAAACGTTGCGTTAAATTATATGTATAATAAGTGTAAAAGTGACAATTCGTGTAATTTCTCTAAGTGGTAACCATTAAACAGGTAACATATTAGTCATATTACGTACGTTGTTTGAAATTTGAAAAAAGACACAGAAAAAAAACAAAAAATTGTAAGAATAAATGAAAGAAAAAGTAAAAAAAGGAGTTATACGTGGAAAAGAAAGTCAAGGGACTAAAGTTGAAAGTCAATGCAAATTACAATAACTTTTCTAAGTGAAAAAAAGTCAATGGATTAACAGTGGAAGTAAACGCAAACTACAAGGACCAAAACTGTAACTTTTCTTAATGGTTTCAGGCAGGGGTGAGCAAAACGGACCGCGGACCGGACCGGACCGAGAAACCGGCCCGAACCGGACCGACCGGACCGGACTGAACTTATTTCGGTCCGGTCCTCGATCCACCCTTTTCCTTATTTTCGGTCCTCGGTCCGGTCCGGTTCGGTCTTACGAAAAAACCAAAAACTATGCCTTGTTGGACCGGACCGGACCGAAGACCGAACCGGACCGGACCGACCCGGACCGGACCATTTCGGTCCGGTGTTTCGGCCAAAATCGGTTTCGGTCGGTCCGGTCCGGTTTTCAGACCGTGAGCACCCATAGTTTCAGGTAAACAAGTCAGATACTCAGTCATATTACATTTATTGAACAAAATTTGAAAGTTAATTAGCAATGTTCACCTTAAAATTAATATGTTAAGTATATCTTTTGAAATATATCTTTCATATGTGTAGCTTTCACCATTTTATTTTATCTTAGCATTGAGATCCTCTAAAGTTCATATAAATTTTACCGGTAAAAGTGGGGCCTACCGAAGGACCCGATTCACTCTATTTTTGTGAGAAAATTTTACCGGTAAAGTTCATATAAACTTTAGAGGATCTCAATCCTTTATTTTTAACCATATGTATACACATAAAATAACTGTACACACAAAAAATAATTATGAATGCTACATCCACATACAAAATAATGTGTAAGTTGATTTGTGAATGCACATATATGAAAAGAATAAAAATGATGAGAAATACTACTAATTGTTTTTATGAGTTTGTAAATTTTACGTGGATATAGCCATTCTCAAAAATAATTGTGAGGAAAATTGGTTAAATGTTTGAAGTAATATAGACGTGAGAGAGAGGAGTATTGACCGGAAGAACACAAGAAAAGAAAAGAAAACCGTTTGAAAGTGGAAAATACTCACAACCACAACAAAACGCGTTCTTCATTTCTTAATTTTCTCAAAGAAAATCTAAACCAATCTCCAAAGTTACATCTAAACCAATCTAACAACTTAGAAAATTTAGAAAAAATGATAGGATGGTTGAAGCAGTTGCGAATTGCGTTCGGTGCTTCCTTCATCTGGCTTGTTTGCTTGATTTACTTCACACAGGTATTACTATATTTTAGTATCTTTTATCGTTCTTTATCGTGATCAGGATCAACTGATGATGTTATTTGAATCCTAAAGGGTGTTTGGATGTGTACTTTTCAAGTAGCCTATACATGGATCATAAAAACTAGAGGTAGGGAGAGGTGGTGATACATTTACGCGTCGACCCACGAAAAATGCCATACTTATCATTTTACAACATTTTAAGGAATGTGTTAACGTATTACCATTACTAAATTTGGGGATTATTGTTTACAATCTAATTGGTGGTATTAGTTGTGTCCGCAAGATCTCTTTATTTTCTCTATAATGAAAGGCAACAACCAACCATCTTGTGGATACGTGTCAAGTGAAACATTACAATTTTTCAGGAGGAATTTGAGAAAGGTCAAAAATGAAACGATACTATCTGCTTTGAGAGAAATGGATTTATGCATTCCAAATGGGAGGTGATTTGTACACCATTTCTTTTTGCCATCCACCACTAATCCTGCATCTGGGTGTTGTACAGTGTGCATCACCGGGTGTACTTTAGTGGTGGATGGCAAAAAAAAAATGGTGTACAAATCACCGCCCATTCCAAATAAAGAGTCTAGATTGACTTTTTCGATCATAAATTTGACATTAAAAAATACTCATGCTCCTAAGTTTTCCTCTGCTTGAAAGATATGAGTTGGTATTTGAGTGAAGGCATGTTTGTCTTTGATGTCTTCTAAATTATACAATGTGTGGATTCGTTCCTTGTCTCTTTGAAACTAGTATGCATGAGTAAGTACCAAATAGTCGAATATGTATATAGAAGGGGTCAGTTCTTCAATGCTACTTTTCAATTTCCTCTTATGCTCAGTCTCGTCACCCCAGTCATTTCGCTTGATCACTTACAACGACTTCTAACATGCCCATTAATCTTGGTTTTTTTATAAAAAATGCGAAGTTCATCTTAACTTCTTTAGATATTGTAACAGAACTTTTATGACTGATATATTGCACAATTTGGTTGTATGCCCGGTTTTCTTCTATTTATCTGAACTAATCTGTTGTTGTTGCTAACCATTGCATTTGTTATTTTTATAATCTGTTTCTTTAGGGTTTTAGATCCTTTGTATGGACAGCGGTTTCCTATCAGCTGAAAGACAGACTAAAACTGTCGCCCTCGGCTTCCCAGTTTGTGACTTCAATAGCATTTTTTCCATGGAGTATAAAACCGATATACGGGTATTCATCTAACTTCCATAATTAAAAGATATGGACGCGTCTTTAGAATCAGTCTCAGTTTTTAAGATTGATTTTCTTTGATTGGTCAATGGGGCCATTTTTTTTGGACCTGCTCATTAATGTTGTGCAATTTTCTATGCAGAATTTTGTCAGATTGTATCCCAATCAAAGGAAGGAAGAGGATTCCATATTTAGTCATTGCAACGCTTCTCTCGCTTTTTCCATGGGTTATTGTGGGCCTGCAGGAAAGTGTAAGAAATTCAAGAAATCAACTCATGGTCTTCTTGTTATTGCAAAACCTGGGTTCTGCCATGGCGGATGTCGTCATTGATGCGATGATAGCTGAAGCAGCAAGACTTGAAAAGTACGTCTTTTACTCAGTTTCCTGTTCCTCATATGATTTTTGTACTTTTTTTTTCTCTTTAATGCATCTTATATTCCTATTGTCCCAAGAAACCATCGTTTATTAACTACTCCATAATAGCTATTGGATATATGTAATTGTTAATACAAGTAATATTTGTTACTTCAAAGTTCTGAATTTTTTAAATACTTGTGATCAGGGCTAAATTTGCTGGCGACCTGCAGTCAGTATCATGGATGGCAATGGCCCTTGGTGGAATTTGTGGGAGTTTATTAGGAGGATATGCACTGATTAACTTTCAGATGGAAAACATATTTCTGCTCTTTGCTGTTTTGCCAATGGCACAACTACTTTCATGTACTTTTGTGAAGGAGAGTCCTGTAAGCAGTAATACTTCGCCAAAAGATAGTGGCTTTGATGGACTGAATGGAAGCATATCAGATGAAAATGAATCCTCAAATCAGATGCGTAAAACCAATTCTTTGAGGAGAAAAAAGAGCTCCAAACAGAAAAAGAAGAGAAAGGTCAATAGAAGCAAAGACCAGATGCCTGAAAAAGATAGATCTTTCATGTCACAATTGCTTCAATCTTTGAAAATGGCTGGTTTTACTTTATTCAAGGCTTTTCGACAGCCAATTATCATGAGGTATGAAATAGTAAATTTACTTGTAGGTTAGCTTTTACTCTCACAGTTCCATAATAAATGCATAATTCGACTAGGCATGTACTGTATAATAGAGTGTTTAACTATGTATTATCTGAAAAAGCCTCAATAAAGAATGATACAACTGTCAGGTTATAGTTATGTTGTTCCGGTTTTCATTGGATGTAGACCTACAGTATGCATTTCCACTTAACTCCTATCTTTTGATGGTTCATGGTTATAGGTCGCATGTACGTTAGAGGTGGCAGTGTTAACCCGCTTACTTATGTATGGGTCGATTTGGGTTGTGTTTTATCTTGAATGAGAATCAAAATATATAGCTAAAAAGGGAATGAGTTAAACACTTTGAAAGCCACTTCAGGTGTATTTCTAATACATGCAACCTTCAAAATTTCTTTTATGTATATATTTAACCTATTATGGTAATAATCCTTTTTTGTAATCATAGTGAACATTAAAATTATATATAAGTTGTATAAAAAGTACAAAATGTCAACGTAAACAGATGCAACACATACTAAAAAATAACTTATTAGTTATTACTAGAACTACTCTAACAGTCTAACCTGTTTTGACCCGTCACGCAACGTGTCACCCAACGCACCTGATTTCCCATCTTGCTACCTCTTAACGGATGTGCTTAAAGTTTGTATAACTTATGTTATATACTCCTTTATATGAAAAGAGGTGTGCTTAAAGTTTATCTAATCTATGATATCTACTCCTTTCTTTGAAAATTGGAACTTTTGACTCCACATGTAACTTTAATGAAATTGCTTAAGTATTATATGTGTCAAACACATATCTATCACGAAACATCATAATCGATCAGAAAGATTAGATAATGACAAGATCATTTTATCAATCTTTTATATTACATTTTGGTGATAGTTGATGTCTAATTTGAATTGATCTGGAGACCAGACCTAACTGGGCCTTGGTTTTTCCTGGACAAGGTGACAATGCCAAGTCTCTCAACAGTCATGTTCTACTACCAAACAGAAGGGTCTTAACTTGGTAAGCATCATTTTCTGGGCACGAAACGTGTTATTGGGTGCTGATAGGCATTATGATTGGGACTTTCATTTACAATCGGTTTCTAAAGAAGATGAAATTACTCAAAAATCTTCATGTAAGTGTTTGGGAAGTTGACACTTAACACTCCTCCTTAATAAGTTGACGGCTTTTTGTTATTGGTTATAATATTGGAAAATTGTATATCTACTGCAGGTTTGCTCATGTTGCCCTTGCTTTGCTGATCTCTTCTTGATATAGTGTTGGTTTCTAGATTGAATGTTTCTTAGGCCCATATCAGATCAGACAATGGTGCTGTTGGGTCTCTCTCTCAGTGCCTATCAACAGATCAGAAGTGATTGTATGCTAGCTGTTGCGTTTATGTTTCTACTTTATTACAGTTTTCTGCCAAAATAGATACATTCACACACACAAAAGAAATTTACAAATATGTTTTTTAAATAAATAAATAGATGTGGCAAAATTGTAGTCGAATGCTTGGTTACAGGGCCCAAAACTAGTAGTCATTAATCAGGCTTGAGTAAGCAAGCATTCTGCAGACCAGAACCACCTTTGTCTAAGAAACTAGTCTTTTTGCAAACTAGTGCATAAAATGTATTTCGAGTATGATATAGCAAAATTTATTCTTTCATTGATGATGTCTTTATATTTTGAATATAATGATTTAGGGGGTTGTAGGTGTTGAAAATTACGCTTGGGACGACTTTTGACATGACTGAGTGCTTGACTTGTTTTGTCTTTAGTTTTTTATTTTGTTTTAACCATTTGACTCATCTGAGATAACGCTCATCGACCCATAATTGGGTCGAAATTCCAACTGTAGCATGAAACGAGAAATTTGAACATGGTTGAGTAGTTAGCATAGCAATTGCTAGGATTTTATACATTTGATTATACTGTCATACATTCCTCGTTGACTGATTATAGTCCAAATATCTCTTTAACCACCACGACCAAAGGTATTAGTCACAGAGGTAAAAACAGCTTTGAGTGATCTTAAGCATATCTTGACTTTACCTTAAATAAAATTTGACATTTTGATGTCAAACTAGGACTTCACATTTATCAAGATTGATATCAAATGTTATGATTACTAACCCAACCGATTTCTATTATGTGGACCTATGAACTTTACCGTTCGTTTCTTACTTTATATATGATCTTTTTTGTGGGGTATTTTTCCATAATTTATTAATAGACACATAAACAAGGTTTTTAGGTTGGTATCCTGCTAGAATCAGTAATGAAAAAATCACGTGACAAGTCCATCCCCATGTTATTAATACAAGTCTGTTTCATATAGATTATTTTCAATTGAAGACATGTGATTTTCTTTTTCAACAATTGTGTATGAATTTTTATTGCACAATAATGCCAAAAGTAGATTACCCAAGGCCTTTGGTCTAGTGGTATGTGAGTTCCCCACCAACCTAGAGGTTGCGGGTTCAAGCCTCGCTGAAGGCATTTGTGGAATATATTGTGAGATGGGTGGTATAGGATGTGAAAAAATTGTCGTTCGAAAAAAATGCCAAAAGTAGATTAGTTTGCACGGACGAAATAAAATGGACATATTATGGAAGTTTAAATGCTAAAAAAAGTTGTGCTCAACGCTTTTATCCAGAGTTACTCAGTTTTGTAAAAGTTTTTGAAAAGTATTGGTTCGTTTGTCTAACAAAAACCCAACTAAAATAACTTGTTTGACTTAAACATCAAGTGTCGTGGTTTGATTTGCTAACTTTCTCCTTGACCGACAGGTTTATGCCTTTCCTGATCCTATCAGGACATCTATGCCCACCTGGAATAGAAGGGACTCTATTTGCTCTCTTCATGTCGATAAACAACCTGGGGGCCACAATCGGGGCATTTCTTGGTGCTGGTTTGGCTTCAGTTCTGAACATCTCATCGGGTTCTTTTGATAACCTTAGCCTTGGGATAGCTATTCAAGTCATCTGCACATTTATACCGGTTTGTTTCCTGTTTTTGATACCAAAGGAAACTACAGGGATATCAGCGTAGATGCAGATGTCCTATAGGTGTTGATTCTAGTATTTTGTTAGACATATTGAACAGCTCAGGTTGAGATATCCAAATAGTTTAGGTGGGTATGCATAATTGATGAAATTTTGATAAGTTTTGTTCAGTAGAAAAATATTACTTATTTGCATACCCACAAATTCATAGGTTGATGGTAGTGTATATCCCAAGTTTCAGTTTTTGGATGTCAGCTGTCTTGATCATATATTTTGACATTTATAAAGAAGAAGAAAAAAAAGATAGATTATATGAAGTGTTGGTTCTTTTTTTATTTATTGGAAAATGGACTATTATGTTGTTTATGTAAGAAAACGGGTTAGGGTTGTGATGATAATCTTGGATATCTTCAAGAATCGTGTAAGATCACTTTCCGTATAAAATATTTTGAGAATTTATGTGCCTCAGCATCACAAAATGTTTAAAGGGATAATTCAAGAACACTTTGATTCTAGGCACAAGAAATCAAAGCAAAAACAGAGATGAATTGTATGAATTTTCGTATGTTTGATGGAGACCATATATGTTTGTTATAAACGGACTTTTTTACACTTATGGAGGTTAAAGTCGGTTAATTCCCAACAGTCACAACTGTTCACCAATAGACATGTTGGTTGGGTTTTGGCGGTAAATCCTTAATACCGATTTATGAAAAACCGTTTAGGTCCCAGCAAGGAGCTCTGCCCCTTGACCCCGTAAGGGGCGCGGCAGCCCCTTGACCCTCGCATTTTTGTCATGGTTGAAAACATATTAGCTCAACCAGTGTGCACTCCACACTTCCCTAACTCGTATCCGAGCCGAATATGAAATCTCATTGGTCTCTAGTAAATTGCAATTACCTAAAATAGTTGATGACACTAAAATCACACAGTTTAGGGCATGTTTGGTTTGTGGGTTTCATAAGGAAGCTATAGGCATGTAAGTGGTACCTGGTGTTTGTTTAAAAGCGACGGGTTTAGGAAAATCGTGCACACAGGTTTTCTACTTGGTGGTAACGCGCCACCATTCATCACCCCTCATTTTCACGCGTGTTTCCACTGTGATTGGGCTAGGTCAAGTGTCACCATGCAAAAAAAGGACGAAAGGTTACATGCCTCACCACTCGGACATTGTGCATTTGTGGGCCTCATAAGGTGTTCTTATTATTAATTATTTTATTTGTGAGTGTGCGGAAGGCATTTTGTGAGGTATGTTTGTATAAAGTGAATATTTTTTTTAAAAGTGAGGGGGGTAGTAACCATTGTGGGTGAAAGGTGAGGGGAGGTGAATGGTGACCACTAAGGGCGCGTTTAGAGGGTGAAGGTTGAGGGGGCCTTTAGGTTGAGTAAAAAAATGGTGTTTGTTTGACATGATCCATTTTTTCAAAATCAATTTTCAAAGGTTTTTTAAATACTTATTAAGTTGGTAGGTTTTACTCAAAACACGTGGAACTCATTTCTCTTCTCTCACATGCTTAAGTAATTATTAATTTTATTATAAAAATATATAAACAAATTTAATTTCTTTTCTAAACTTACACCAAATCCAACTTCAAATCTAACCTCACTTATAAACTAAACGGACCCTAAATACAGCCCAAGGGCAGGTCTCATGGATTATAGAGATGATCAGATTGACATAATTCATGTCTTCTCCGTTAACACCCTTTTAAAGGCTCATTAGCACCTACATCCATATCTTTTATCTAAGAGTAAATTGCACGGATGGTCCTTGTGGTTTGCGTTGACTTTTACTTTTAATCCTTTGACTTTTTTGTGACCCAAATAGTCCACACTCTGAAACCCTTAACATTCACAGTCCTTTAACCAAACGAACATTAAATTTTACCGTTAAAATCTATCATGTGGGCAACACATGAGAGGAAAATTGTCTTTTTCTCTTGATTTGGTCAAGCCACATTGACTATCTGGTACACTTTTCTCTTTTCTCATATATCTCAATTTTCTAATATTTCATCTAAATATTTCTGATTTCATCTTAACAATAGCCAAACAAATTTATGATCCATCCTCTCCAACAATGCAACAACAGGGCGGAGCTAGTACGGTGACTAGTGGATGTTGAGTCACCCCTAATCAACACACTTTATTTATAAATTATTTAGATCACAAGCCGTTTTTCTACTAATTTTTTACATTCAGCCCCCTTATTCTATAAACATGTCTATAAAACTCATAAATGAATAACTTAAACGATAAACGACAACACTATAGATCAGTTTTTAACCGATATTTATCACTGACTTTTCGTGATGAGCACGACCGCCCCTCCTAACTAAAAATATTGGCCCCGCCCTTGACCATTTGGTCACCATATCTCGACCACCACTAGTCACCACCACATGATTTCCAGTTCATCGCACTCGATGGTGGAGTCCAAGGTCATCAGCCGTATTCTTACTGCCACCAACATCATCTGACTAACACTTGGTTTCATCTATTGCATCCACCACGCAACTGACCACTTAATGAACCCTACAACCGATCTACTACCATCCAGAACTAAGACCGTGTGAAACCGTCACATAGATGGTTGTATAGTGGTAGTTGCAACAAGCATGATTGCCCGCGCATTGCTACGGGGCGTTAATTTTTTATTTTTTTAAAAATTTTAATTTTTTTGCTTTGCGTAGGGCGGTTTTTGATTGCGTAAGAGCTGAATCTTTCGCGCGTTGGGGCGGGGCTTGTTTTTGTGCGATTTGATTACTGATTCGTCCAAATACGTATACATAAAATATAGTATAAGGATTAGTCAATAAAAGTATAGTAATAAGTATTCCGTGAGGATTCTATAAGATTACTTTTATCCAAAGTAAAATTCAAAACCTTCCCGAGTCGTATCCCGACGAGGTGCGAATTGAAAATCGAGGTTAAGTTCGTGATCACGTGATTGAATATTTTAAGATTTTGATTTGGTTTCCTATTTCTACAAATATAAATGCAAAACTTGAAAAGGCAAGCAACAATTACGACAATTAAAAAGAAAACACGAAAACGTTAACGGGAATTTAAAAACGCGACGTTTAAGCAACTAAATCAAATTTTAACCCTATAACCTCAAATTTATTTTTTATAAATCCTAAATGACTAAAAATAATTTTCAGAAAAAGAATTATATTTTTTTGACTTTTATTTTATTTATTATGACTTAAAAACACTTTTAAACTAAATAAAATATTAAAAATAGCAAACAAATTTATAAAAATCCAGAAAAATTACTGAAAGTACTTTAAGCTATAACTAATCTAAGAAAAATAAGAACTGGAAATAAGCTATGCTAATAAGCTGGAAAGCAAATAAGCCTAAAACTGTTATTAACCCTTAAATTCCAATTGGCCCAAGAGTCTTTCAGAAAAGACCTAAGGGCGCAGTTGGTTGTGAGTGTGGTGTTAAAACATTGGGAGTTAAGGTTGAGGTCCTGGGTTCGAGCCTGGGGCTTCCCTATACTCCCAATGTTTTTATTTTGCACTTTTAATTTTTGAAAAAGCTTTTTAAGACTAAAATAAGCAACTTTTGTGAAAATACTTTTTCTTAATCTTAAAAATAAGCCAGGAATAAGCTCAAATAAGTTGACAGTTTATGATTAAGCTTAAACTGTTGAACTTTTTTTTTACTCAAATAAGCACTAAGAAACTCAAATAAGCTAAAACAGATAATACCCTAGTCCTAATAAGCACTTAAAATTACAAATAAGCAGAAAACATTAAGCTAAATGGCACTACAAAGATAAAAACAGCTTGACACAAATGAAGTCTATAAGGACTTTTAGACAGATTTTAAGCTAAGAAAAAGACACATAAGCACTACTTATTGACTTAAATATGAAAACAAGTAAACTAGATCACCTAATAAACACAATGTCAGGAAATAAGCAACCTATTAAGCTTAAAATAAGCTCAAAAGGCACAACAGTACCAACCTCGAGTTAGTACTGCTAGGCTTAGCAGTTAAGACTGCTAAGCTTATAGAAATCCCAATAAGCTAAACACAAGCTTATTTCTAAACCTAAAAAGCTCAGGTGACCACAATTAAGCACACATAATAAGCTAATAAATTCATTAATACCTCAAACAGAATGCACTATTTTTAGATTTAAAAGGGATTCTAGCAGCTTAAAGCACTACTTTTGACACAAAGAATAAGCTTCAAAAAGCTTATATTAGAATTTAAAAACTTAAAACAGTTGAAGTCTAACCACTAATGAACTTATAAAAGCTAATTTTAAGAATTTTAAACTAAAACTAAGCTAAAAAAGTAATCTGTCAAAAGTGACAGTTTAGACTAAAATATTTTTGGCTTTTTTTAATTTTTTGACACAAACTGAAAACTAAGAACAAGTACTCAAGGTATTTAACACTAAATTGCATACTAGACTAACTTTGAACACAAAAATAACAACCAAAGAGTAGTTTCAGAAAAATTTACCAACAAGCTAATGAAATGACTTTTAACACTATGAAATTTTACAAATGAACTCAAAACTCTGAAACATTGCTAAATACATGATAAAACTGATGAATCCTACTATTTAGACTGAGATTAAGCTTAGACAAATTGACTTATTAGAAAAAATGACCTTAACAGATTTAACTTTAAATAAAACAGTTATCCCAAACACCCCTTTAAAATCTGACTTTGCATATTTAAGACTACAAAGATTTGAAATAAGCTCAAAATTGTAATAACATATATTTAACTAAGCTAATAAAGGACTAATAAGCTATAATTAACAGATAATAAGCAATATTAAGCAATAATAAGCAAAAACATAAAAATAAGCTATATTAAAGTAAAAATGACAAGTACCTTTGTCCCAGCTAAACAGGGACTATAAAAAGCTCAAAAGAGCTTATCTACTAAGCTCCAGCTTGCTTAGAACAAGCTGGTGAAAGTCCAATAAGCTCATCCATGGCTAGCTTATCATCCAAAAGCTTAAATCCCATTTTCCATATAAGTCAAGGTATAATTCACTAAACCAGAAGTTCAAACAGCTTATACAAGCTTATTGATATGAGCTTATTAACAGCTTATTTAATCATTTGGAAGCAAATTTAAAGCATAAAAGTAAATTGCAAGGTAGATAACACGAATTTAAATCAAACTTAAATTTTATTAAACAAACTGAGTTACAATGCTTACATATATAAAAAAATACAATTAATAGAAATTAAAATCAGCTAAAAATAAGCTACCTAAAGCTATACTAAGCTACTCCTACACTAGATGCCTTTTTCACTGTGTGATCTTCATCTATTTATAATGATGTGAGGAAGATTCTAGGCTCTTAAGACGCTCCCCTCTCTTCAATCCTACCCCTTGATTCTTGATTAAATCCCACGCAATCATTAGAGCCCTTGGATCTAGTGCCACGTTTTTGCTCCGATCAGAGTACTGGGGATTGCCAGCATGTCAATGATGGTGTTAGACGCGCCAGGATATCCTTCTAGAAGCACTTGAACATGTGGTGAGTGGATTTGATTGAGTTTTACCCTGCGAGTGATTTGTGTGTGTTGTTCATTGTAAAAAGAAAGAGGGAAAGAGAGAGTCTACAGTAATTTTGACTTTTTATAATAGTGGGATTGACCGGGTTTAGGGTTAGGCCTGGATTTAGACAGGAAGTAGATTTGGACTTGTGTTTTTGAGGTTTTATGGATTGGATTTTTGGTGAAATGGTGTAAGGACTACCGCTGTTAGTCCTTTAGGACTAACAATGCAAAGCTCAAGGACCTCCAATGTAATAACTTAACAAATTGTTAAGTGTATTTTAGACTTTTCAATATAAATGGGCTAGTTTATGGAATTTGGGTGGGATTAAGATGATTTCGCCTTCGGCTTCAGTTTCCTCACGCTCTTTTCATTCCCGTGCTCGGTTTTGTCCGTATTTGCTTTATTTTGTCCTTTTGTGCAATATCTGTTT
>BQNB010139899.1:0-17489 GCA_026074375.1 Tanacetum coccineum
GGAAGAAGCAAAACCAATGACATGTATGTTTATATATGTGTCAAGTTTAACCTCTTTATATGTACGTTTATATATTAGAGATTTGAATCACATATTTGAAGTTAGGTTTCTGGAAATAACATTTTTAGGTTCGTTGGGCTTGGATATAGTCCAAGTTATGATATATGGGAACCAATTAAGGGGTTAAGGTAATCTTTTAACTATTTGTATTGTAAATGTACATTCAAAATGCTAAATTGATGGTAATTTATTTTCATTTGCTCAAAAATTGACTGTGTGAGTTTGTCCATAAGGGAGTCTAGGCAAAAATCTTACCTCACTCAGTAAGATTATTACACAGAATTTTCTAATTACTGTGGATGCAAATTATATTTTACTAGCTGAAGATAATATATCATAATTTTTCATATTGAATAAGCATTCATTTCTATTCATTGTTAATGCATTTCAATAAATATTTCTTTTTTATTATTGATTTACTTTTACGTAATTTTTTGTAAACGATATTCACAAAACAAGCCCACCCATCAGATGCCGATTTTCTCTAATGGAAACTATATGTCGTTGTGTCGAGGATCAAGAGAAGGAAGGGTTTAAACTTTAAAGATTCAGTGTTGTGATAGAGATGGTAAATACACAAATTCAACAACAAACGTTGTGTAAAAAGAAACTTTATTTTGCATTTGCACTAAAAGCACGCACTTTGTAATGACAGACACTATATTAAGTTTTATTTCCTAATATCAGATTACCATTTATTTGTTTTTGTTCTTTATTCACTCTATAAATATTTTAAGATTTTTGTAATTGTTTAACCTTACTTAATATATTCCTTGGATACTCACAAGGCAAGCCCGCCCAACGGGCGGGCTTTGCAACTAGTGTATATATATATATATATGTGTGTATATATGTATGTGTATATATATATATATATATATATATATATATATATATATGAAACCGTTCTTTGCAGAACCACTTTTTTTGTACAGAACCTACATAACCACTTTTGGACCAATAGGAATTTAATATTAATAAATAATTTTATTTAAATAGAAAGGGTATAATGGTAAAATGCATTTTCACATTCTTTTTAAATTTTCTTAATTAAAAACGTTTTTTTAAACCCTTTAATTTTTAGAATTAATTTTTTTTAATTCTATATTTTTTTAGCATACATATTTTCAGAAAAAAACCTGTGCATATATGTTTTTTAATATTGTTAATTTCATATGTTTTTAGCGCATATTTTTTTTGCTTATAATGGTAATTGCACATGTGTTTCTAGTGTACATTTTTTAATCTTCAAACTTTATAACCAAAAACATAAACACATACATGTAACCTCTAAATTAACAAATCAAGAACATAAATATCATTATTTTTGTTTGATATTAAATAAAATACAATTCAAAATAAAAGTATTATCAAAATCATTACAACATATATGCACGTCTTCTAAAAACATATATGCACGTCTTTCGAGAACATATGTGTACGTTGCGCTTTCTCATCAAAATCATAAGACCATATGTGCACGGCCTCGGATAACATATATGCACGGCTTTTAAAAACACAAGTAGTCGATCATCTCGATCACACGCTCTTTTATCATGATTGAGTCATCCTCCTGAAACAAATATATTTAAAAATGTATAAAATCCTCAAACCGAATTTAAAAAGAAACCTGGGTTCCTATAAGCACTTTAATTCATACAATTAAAATTAATAAAATAAAAATCGAACAAAACATTTTTTAGAAAGGCAACAATATATAGAACAACGGGAAAAATACAAAACGAGGCATTCCTCCTCTAATAATCAAGCTAATTAAAAGAGAAAGAGACCCAACAGAAACAAAAATACAACTAGAAAGGTAGGCAGAACTTGAACAAAAAAGACAAACACCTAACTAGGCAAATAAACCCACGAGCCTCATTAAGAAAAACAAACAAGGCCAAATATCGACAGGCCCACAAGAAGAAAAGCATAACCACTGAAACATGACCAGAGACACATTTGTAATTATCCAAATAGAGCACTATCCGAATAAAATGCCACTTAGCAGACCTGAAGAACAAAACACACATGTAAAGATTGAAAACTGCAGACTCACAACCTGAATATTGCAGAACCAAAAAAATGTCACAGCCTGAACATTGCAGACGAACCAAACCCCTTGCAGAGGAACCAGCACCAATTGCAATTAGCCAAATATATGTAACGGACCAAAAACATATATGTAACAGACCAAAAACATATATGTCTTATTAGTTTTTTTATATCTTCTTTTTTCAAGTGGTTTATTCTTTAACCCATGGTTCTTTATATGTTCGAAAGACATCTATGTAACAACAAAAAACACAAAAGTGACCAAAACAACATGCAGCCAAACAAGCGCCTAGAACTAAAGATATCTAAAAGAAGTACACCAAAAGAATTTTAATAAGTTGAATTAAGGTCCATGTTGTTTCACAAGATACTTGTCACATAAAAGGACATTTTATATGTTTTCCTCACAAGATACTTGTCACATACGACAAGAACATCATAAGAAACAAGGTCCATGTTGTTTGAACATCTAAGACTTGCAAGATAGACCAATAAATATATATCACACTAGTTTAAAACCTTAAATGCAACCAAAAATTTCAGGCCGTGCTTTTACACAGATGATCAAAACAGTATGATTCACAATATCAATCCACCATTAATAATCCATTATAAGCCAAATAAAAATCATGAACTTAATTCTTGGGTAATACTTAAATAAAATCATTTAAACCAAATCAAAATTCATGAATTTCTAACTAAATTGATGTGCCATTCATCCTTAAAGTGACAAAATTCATGGAATTTACCATTTCTGTTCGTTGACTCCCGATTAGATTACCGTCACTAAATCTGTTTCTTTAACACAAACCACCATCAATATATATGGAGTGTTGGTTACACTGATACTTGTCGTGTGCGGGTTTCGATTCATCAAAATTGTTGTTGGTTGCTTAAAGTTCGTTTTCTGTTAATTACAAACATAGTTATGTGGATTTATGGCATGTTTCACGGTGTTGTTGTTGTTGGTTTATCGAATTATGAATGGTGAGTTGCATGCTCAATGGAAAAATTAGACTTTAGATTTGGCATGGATGTGGGGGTCATCACTGGAAGAACAATGGAAATACTCAAAAACTAAGATAAACATGGCAACATTAGACTCAACATAATTAAGAAAACCGTACAAATTCAATAACAAAAGTATGTGGATAAATAAACTGATTAATGCATCGATAGCAGTGTGTAAAGTTGTGCGCATCGTGGGTCAGCGCGGAGATGTCGAGGATGTTCTTTTCATTATTTGTGGTCCTTATAATATTATTTTCTTGTTCAATAGAAAACCATATTTAAAAGAAACTCTCGATCGTGAATGGGTGATCGTCTTTTTTTTGGATGAAAACGATGGAATTCTACAGAGAGAGAGACCACGAAAATGGTGGCAAGTTGGTTTTTTTATGTGGATCTATGTTTCATGGAAGTTCCATAAAAAAAGTGAGAATATATAATAGATTGTATAGAAATTATGGGAGAAGCTTTATAGGAAATAATATTAGATGGAATTCCTTTTAATGCCCTTCACATTCAGATTTTTAATTGTTTAATCACTCTTCGAATATTTGATATTATTATGGTGTCATTACAAGGAATTCTACATAAGAGTATATAGTTATTCCTTAACTCACTTACCTACAACCTCAACAGAAACTGACAGTCCACTAACTACCACGGCGATTCCTCCACAACCCTACTTAATCCCAATCAAGCTACCCCCTCCAGAGAGCCTTTGTAGCACTCCCCTATCTCTCCGCGCTTCTGTCCCAGGCGCTCTCCTCCGACAACCTCCCCATATTAATAAGCCTCTCCCTCTGCAAAAAACCACGCCATAAATACTATACATACATACTATATATATTAATACTTTTTATAATATATGTATATACTAAATATTTGTATATATATATATATATATATATATATATATATTATATATATAGATTAAATATAAATATATATATATATATATATACTTATACATATATATATATATATATATATATATATATATATATATATATATATATATATACATATACATATACATATACATATACATATACATATATATACATATAAATATTACATTTAAAATATACATTATCGCATATACAATTCTAACTTATATATATAATAATAGTATTATATATTTATATATATATATTATAATATCTATACTCTATATATTACATTTACATAAGCAAGATCATACAAATTATTCTTAAGAACTAATTATTAATGTAATCACCCGGGGTATCGTTCTCCTCGGTGTGAGAGGTTGAAATGAAATTTAACGTTATATCGTAATCAAGTTGATTGTCATTTAAGTTTTGGATTTGAATTCTAATATCTAATACGCAACAGGGAAAGACACATAAAGGACACGCTATTCTTTTATTTTTTTTGTTTTTTTTTTTTTTTTTCTGTTTTTTATTAATGGAAACGCTAAGCACCATAACCAAAAATTTAACGACACTTTAAAAACATTTAAAGCAAATTAAAATAAACTAAATACAACTAAATAAGAGAGACAAAATAAAATCTCTAAAAATGTTCAAACTGCAAAAATTTTAAAACTTAAATGCATTTTTTTAAAACTAATTTTTTATATAAAGACAGAAGAGAAAATATTTTTTTGGATTTTTAAACTATTTAAAACTACTTTTTTTAACTAATAACTACAAAAATGGCAAATTAAATACTTAAACTTAATTTCTAAAAATCTAATAGAAAATTTCTTAAAAAATTCTATAAGCTAAAAATGACGTGTTTATAAAGAAAAAATTTACTAAATAGCAATAAAGCAAAAACGAGATACACCTGTAAATAAGTTATAAAAAGATAAATAAGCAAAAACCTTAAAAGAGGCATAGAGTACAAACTAAAACCAATATGAAACGAAAAAGACCCCAAGTGCGCTTTGAGATGGTATATTCATGTTTTGTAGTGAGGGGGAGGTCACAGTCGTTCGAGTCCGTTTGTTTGACTTCTTTTTGTAAAACCATTTTGTCTATTCTTTTTGAAAAAGCTAAAAGCTTAGAAGGAAAATATAGTTCGAAGCATTTTAGCTTGATAAGTAAATCCTAATGTACTATATAAAAAATCGTAAGTTGTTTCTGGTTTATTTGAGGACTAATCAATGTAAGCAAAAGAAAAGATTAATTAAGCTAAATTACTAAAATGAATCTTTCAAATTTAGAAGACTAAATAGAGATATATCATATAATAAAACTAGAGTCTCATAACAAGCAAAAATCAATATAGCTTAGGAAAGCAACGCAAAAAGGCAAACGAAAAAGCGAATTTCAGAACATAATTGAACAGACCTAAAGAGGACACTGTGTCTAATAGATTTTTTGGACACACTTTAGGCTAGGAATTAAGACTGAACAATAAAAGCTAAAAGTAAAAGCTAACAAACCTAAAACAGATTTAGATTAATACTTTGATAGAACATATTAAAGCTGAAAGAAAATTAGGGCCTAAACCATTAATAATGATTAGAAAAGGATTATGTGAAAATGACGAACCTTAACACTAGTTTTTTTTTGGAATTTGTTTTGATACGTCGATGACTTGCAGTACGTGTTTGCAGCTTTCTATGAATCATAAAGACTCACAAAATTGACCTTGACATCTTTAAAACGATTAACAACAGACATAAAAAAGTTAAGTTCTAACCAGAAACTTATCCTTAAAATTAAAGCTTTATGATTATATCTCCTGTGATCTGCAAGCAAAGGACCTTAAAGATTACTTTTAAATTTCTTTAAATTGTTCTAACTGACGTTGAATACACAAGTTCTACAAAAAAAAAAAGCGCTTTATGATTAAAAAACAATTAAACATTTGATAATTACCCTAGTTAGAACAAAATTACAACATACAAAACCTTCCCACATATATTCAAGCATCATTGTAAGAAAAAATAGAATCAATATAAGCAGTTTTGGGCTAAATAAGAACTAATAAGCAGTTTGAAGGCTAAAAGAACTATCAGATTTTGAAATTTGTTAAAACAAACTCTAAACTAAACAAAACTTAATCTAAAACTTATTAATACTATCCTTTAGACTTAATTAAAGCTTAAGGAAACTAACTCAATCCCTAAAAATAACCCGAGCAGTCTTAACTTCTGTTAAGACTGTTTACGCCAAACACCCTTTTAAATTTCTTAAAACCAATTTTTAAACTCAAACAGATTTTAATTAGCCTTAAAATTAGAAAACAGATTAAGTCCTAGGTATATTAAAGTCTATTAAGCAAAAACTTAGGGAAATTAAGCATTAATTAATAAGCTAAGATAAATAAGCAAACTTGAAATTTAAGACTTAATAAGCTAACATGAAACACATTAAGCACAAATATACTAAAATAAGCAATCAATAAGCAGTAATAAGCTGAGAATAAGCAGAAACAGTGATTGAGCTTACAAAGGAGGAAAAGTAAGTGTACCTTGATACCAGCTTAAAAGGGATCTAAACTGCTCATTTAGAGCTTATCTTCAAGCTCCAGCTTGTTAAAAACAAGCTGGTAATGTCCATAAGCCCATCCAACTCTGGCTTATCATCCTTAACAAGAGCTTAAGGTAAGTTTTGATGCTGTTTAAATAAGAGACATATTCACTTAAGCTCTTAGCAAAGCCTAAATGAATAAGCAGAAGCTTAAAAGGTAATGAGCTTATTTGAGCTTATTAGTGAATTCCAAACACATTTAAACCATACTTGCTTAAAAGTAAAACAGAATTTAAGGCAAATTTTAAATGAAACTGAATTTTATTAATCTTAAAAGAGGTTACAAGCTGTTGAAAAAAGAAATTACATTAAAGAACAGATAATAAGCTAAAATAAAAAAATAAGCGACTAATAAGCTACTACTACACTACACTACTCCTACATTACATGTCTTTCTCTGTGTGATCCTTTCTCTATTTATAGTGAGGAGGTGAATCTTCTAAGCCATCAGGAGCGTCTCCACCTTCTAATCATGACCCTTCAATCTCAATCCATCATTTTAGTACCCTTGGATTACTTCCACGCCCTATCCACCAATCAAAACTTGTAGGATTGCCAGCGTGGCTAATGATTGTCAGGCGTGTCAGGGGGTGTTAGGTTCTAGAAGCATACGTGTGTAAATGGTGTGATTTACCCTGGTTTTGTATGAAAAATGGAAGGGAGGGAAGAAAGGTAAACAGTAGTTTAACCCTGTGTTTTTATGACTTTGGACCTGAGAAATGGTTTTGGTATTTGGGCTTTATATTATCTTTTGGGCCAGGATTATGTAATGAAGGAAATAGATTTAAATTTGTAATTTTAGGCTTAAGGTTTTATAGTATAAATCTTAATGGGCAGACATGGCCCATTAAATGGGTACGGGTTGGCCCATTTAAAGATGTATACGCCTTCGGCTTTGATTTCTTACACTCTTTTACTCCCGTGCTTGGTTTTGTCCGTTTTGGAATCGTTTTTGTCCATTTATGATATATCTGTTACATGCAAGACTCAATTTACAATACAAACGTATACAATGTATTTTTCATGTATTTTTGGTTTTTTAAGCTTATTTTATTAAGGAAAAATGATATGTGAGTAAACACATATCAAAATCCCCCATACTACGCTATTGCCGTGTCCTTACGCATTGTCATACATACACACTTAGAAAACTAAAAATTTCAACACCCTTGGACTAATTACCTCGAAAAGTAGCTAAGTGTTCATCTAAGGGGATTAAGAAATCACTAGTTTTAAAAAGCCCCTATTTTACCATTTTTATATGCATACATTGATAACTTTAAGGATCACGGAACAAGAAACACTAAAAGGATAAATTCATCGTCCTTGATTTTTCACCCGCCCCAAACCAAGCTTAAAAACGAAATCATTGTTAGATACAAGTTAAAATGTTAACACTACTCATTAATGCTAATTGTGTACGCATAGCTACTTTCCGCTCCCTTATTCCTAAATCCTCTAAAGGTTTTATTCTTATTATTGGTGACAAATAAATTATGGCCTTATTCATATAAAGTAAACCCGGTTTAGATCATAATTAGTTTGAAATCCTTTCCTAAAGAGACGATATGGTAAGAATAAGGTCCATATTAAGGTTCTAAATTTACATGATTTAGGGGTTATCCTTTTTATTTCATCCGAAACAACTCAACTACGAGTCCAGAGACGGAGGCTTTATTTAGATAACCCCAGAGTCAAAATTTGGCTTTATTAATGTTATTATTATTGCAACATTATTAAACATCCCGGTCCTTTAAACAACTGCCACATTGGTATGCAAGCCGACCATGGTCCAGGAGTCTTATTTTGACCAGGATATCCTTGACCTTTTTGAAGGCTGCAACATCGGGAGCGAACCGACCAGATGCAGCAAACTTTTATCAGTCTCGGGTTTATTATTCTTACTATGGGCCTTCTTTTGAAGACTGCCACATCGGCAGCGAACCGACTAGAGATAGTAAACTTTTATCAGCCCACAGTTCTTATTATTATTATTATTACCTCCACCCTTTAAACGACTGTCACATCGGTATGCGAGCCGACCATGATCTAGAAGTCTTATTTCGGCTTCGGTTTATTATATTATTATTATTATAGCCAAATTTTAAGTCCTGCGGTCTTTTAACTACATAGACAACGGTAGCGAGCCGTCAAGAATCGGTAGCCTATTTCCCTACAACACTGACAAAACCTCGATGTATACCTTACTTTCACTAGAAGGAATCTCTACAAAGGGATCTAAACTAAGAATCGTTATTTAACAATAATATAACGTTTATTAAGCTGATGGGAGCAAAAAAGCCACAATTAACCTCTATGAGCTCTAAAGAGTTCCAACTACTCCACATTTAGCATCTAACTTATACTTAACTCTATCATTTCTCATTCTTCGTAAATTTAAAATCTTTAATAAAAAGATCCGCGAATGCTTAGTCTAATTAAATCAAATTTTGCATATTTAAAGTCTATCATGGAAACTTGCAAACTATTGGCTTTTTCAAGCTAGAATTTGCGTTTTAAAGCTTCTTGTATAAAAGACTAGCAAAAGCTTAAATTTATATAAGTTAAGGGGCAAGCTAGAGCGCAACATGCTCGATCAAGTCAAAATTTATTCTTAAAAAGACAAAACTACGTGTTAAAACACTTATTCTATTTTTGAAAAAAATTTAATTTTGGCATAAAATCACATATTTTTGCTATTTTTGGTGGAAAAACGGGGTTACATGAAGACAAGGCAACTGCAAGTAAGATCAAATCGAAAGATCCCCCCATACTAGAACTAAACATTGTCCTCAATGTTTAAAGGGTATCTATGTAAATCTAAAGCCGTTTATGAATTATGCTAATAGATAAACGTGAATCAATAAGATCTAGGATATCGGATTCCCATATTTAAGCATGCAAGGGATTGAAGATCGAGTGAACAATGGACAAAACCACAAGTACAAGAGTCTTTAAAATCCGAGGCAATCCTGGAGATAAAAACACAAACCACAAAACATGAGAAAGGAAGAGGCGAGCCTCCTCACGTCACACTTATTAGAAAATAGAAAAATAAGAAGATATAAACACGAGTTGCCTCCCGAGAAGCGCTTGTTTTTGTGCGAGTCTCTAGCTTGACTCTCCCCATATCATCGTAATATTAGGGACGAAACATGTGGAAGAGAAAACTTCCATCAGACTTTTATATGCCACCGGCACTAAGAAATAAAAACTATAAGCGGAGATGCCGGGGTCAAAAATGATATCCTCACTCCCGGAGGAGAAAGGAAGAGAAGAATCCACCGGATAAGTGAAATAAGGAATAAAAATTCAGATAACATATGTGAGGGAAAGATAATGGCGATCCTCATAGGGTAATCTCACATATGTTGGAGAAAAAGTTTTCTCTTGAATCCCGGGGTTGAAAACTTTGGCCATATTCTTCAAATCTTTATTATCAGGTTCATCCTTTAAGTTCTTTAGGTCATGATCTAAAAACACCTTAGGAGGGAGATTAGGGATAGTGTCCTTAATAAGCAAACTCTCAAGATAGATTATATCTCCCTCCGAGTCATAATAATCGTCCTCAAAATCCGTAGAAACATTAGATTTTATTTCTTTAAGTTCCTCAAAATTAAGTTCTTTCGAAGGGAGAGGAGATGATGGATCATCATTTAATAACTTCTCGGGCAGAAGAATGTCTCCCTCCGGATCAAAGTCGTCATCATCAATTCTCGGTGGAATTAAATCACTTATAAGACAAGCTTCGATTTCTTCCAAAATAAAATCACCTCCCGTGTCAAAACACTCATCCTCATTAAGCTTGGAAAAAGGTGTGACTAGCAAATTCGGCTTATCAAGTTTAGAAACATAGAAGTCCTCGCTCTCGATGTCCTCTAACACCTCATCAAAAAGAGGATTTACGTCACTAGAGATATATTCGTCATCAAATTTGAAAAGAGGGTTCGAGTAAATTTTAACATTATCTTTTGGAACATCCTCATCGGATAGTGACTCGTCATCACTAGAGGTAAAATTATCATTTGAGTCGAATAGAGGGTTAGAGAAAGTCATGGATTTTTCCTTAGAAACGTTAATGGGAGAGAAATTATTACACGAAGGTAAATCACACTCACTATCACTCCCGGATGTATCCTCGGACTCACTTGGAATTGGAACAAGGTCCTCAACACTAGACTTTATGAATTCGTCAGATTCCTTTTCAGGAATATTGCTAAGATTCTCTTCCCCTATGATAAGAGAGTCATTAGGCTCCAAAGTTGGTAAAACGGGTGTGATTGCAATAGACGGAGGTATTTGAGAAATAATTTCATTCAAAGGAATAGTACTCTCCTCGTAATCATCGTCATCATAAAAAGAATCAAAACGTCGCGAAGGCACGGGGAGTATGAGTACAAAGATTAGCCGCCTGCTCTCGTTCACGAAACTCCTCAAACATAGATCGTACTCTTTCAAGCATTTCATTATTTGATTTAATCAACTTATCACTTATCCACTGCTGATCTTCTTGAGTAATCTAAGGCTGATGATCGATGGAATACTGCGGGGGTTGTTAAAACTGGAAGGGTTAAAATCATAGCAAGGGTTAAGTTTAGAGTAGTTTTGATGCCACGGTTGACATTGATAATCTTCATGAGAACCCCCACATTTTTCACAATTAAGATATTGTGGTGGAAAACTAGGTAAATTTTATGGGTAATAATTATCGTAGCCCGATTCATACTGATAGACAAGCGGTACCCGTGGTGGACAATCATAACCATAATGAGCGTCGTTCCTACATAATTCACACGAGTATGATTCGTACTGGGGTTGTGGAGGGTGGGCGAAAACGTTTGGAAGATCATTGAAAGAGTTCGGATTAGGAACATCAATGGATGAATTTTCATCTCTTAAAGCGCAAACCCAGCAAAATCATTCTCTAAGACAAAATCCACACCACTTGTAAGTACACCGTTGACAACATACACCATCTTCTAACGAATCTCCACACCCAAAACAATGAAATTAGTCGAACGAAGATGTTTGGGGTTGTGAAGGTGGGTAGGAAAAATCGGGTGTTTCATCATTTGAAATGGAATCGGGGTTACAGACAAACTTGTCTTTGAAACTCACATTGGTACAACGCCGACAATTTCCACCGTTAAACGGACCTCCACACCACGAGCACCTTGAAAACCAAGACATGTTGAAGAATTATTGGATAAGAAGGTAAATAGAATAAGAACTAAACGAATAAGAGGATATAGAAGAATATTTATAGATTTTTCAAATAATACATAAGGAAAAGAAATAATAAAAATAAGAAAGAAAAATATTTTTGGTAACCGAAAGTCAAAGGTGCACGGTAGCTCTTAAGAAAAACGCACAAAGAAGCGAAGGAGCAGGTAAGCGCGAAGCGTTTTAAAAACCTTCTCCTTTCGGGTCGAAGTTCGTTAGATCGACCTTCCTTAAACCTCTCTTATAGTTTGTTCACCAAAGGTGAGCCGATACGACAATTAACAAATGGTTATTTTTAATTTTTAAATATAAAAGGAAAATAGAATAGAAAAATATTTTTGGGTTTTTTTTATATATAACACGAAAACTTTCATGGGGAAAGGATCTTCAAGGCTCAAACATGAACAATCCTGTAAAAATCGATACACCTCTCCCCGGCAGCGGCGCCATTTTGATATTCCGTCTAAATACGGATAAAACAAATAACCCTTAATATTATATATATAATAAAAATACATATACGTAAGCAAAGTATCATACAAATTATTCTTAGAAAAGAATAATAAGTAATCAACACGGGTATCGTTCTCCTCGGTGAGAGATGAATGGAAATTCTACGTTCATGTTGTAAATCGAGCTTGATTGTCATTTAACTTTTGGATTTGATTTCTAAACCTAATAACACAAAGTGAAAACATATAAAGGCATGCTAAATTAAGGCAATTTATTTTTTTAACGATATTTAAAAACAATTAAAGCAAATTAAAACAAACTAATTAACCAAATAAGACCAAATAAAACTCTAAAATCTCAAAATGCAAATTTCTTAAACTAAAATGTATTAAATTATTTTTTTGGATTTTTAAACTATTTAAAACTATTTTTTAACTCAATATTACTAAAATTTAAATTAAAAATACTAAACTTAATCCTAAAAATTTATAAAAATTTGTAAAAATTCTAAATACTATTCTTGAGGTTTATAAAGAAAAACGAAACAATAAGCTAAAACCAATAAGCTGTGAAAATTAGATAAGCTAAATAAGCCTAAAAGTTAAACTGAGTTTATTAATTAAATGTAACAAAGATATAAATGAAAAAGACCCCATGGCAGTTGGTTAAGGTGTGTGTGTTGAGGGGGAGGTAACAGGTTCGAGTCCTGTGACCTACTTTTTTTTGCAAAACATTTTTATTTTTCATTTTCTTTTTGAAAAAGCTATAAATAAGCAAAACTAAGAAACTTAATAAATGAACTTTTTGACAAAACTTACAAATAAGCAAGAAAAAGCTATTCTAAAACTGACAGTTTAGGCATATTAAGATTCAACTTATTTGGGAACTGTTTGGCTTTTAAGTGACTCAAAAAGCAAAAAGAAAACTAAATAAGCTAAAACAGACTTATATCTGAACCTAATAAGCACTTATGACTAGAAATAAGCAGATAAAATAAGCTAAAAATATACTAAAAGGTAATAAGACAAATTGACTCAAAAAGAACTAAAGATGACTTTTGACAAACTTAAAGCTAAAACTAAGGCTAAATAAGCTAAGAGTAAAGACTTAAAAACTTTAAACAGATCGAGAATGACACTTGAAGAACAAAAATAAGCTAGAATTAAGAACATAAGCTAAATAAATAAGCTAGATAAGGATTATGCATATGACAAACTACACTAGCTTTGATTTTGGCTTTTTGAGATGAATGACATATTTCAACTTAATTTTAAGACTCAATAAGCAAAATTAAAAGGCAAAGAGCTTAAAACAGATTAAGACATTGACTTAATGAGAAAATATAAACTAGAACTGAGCTTAATAAAACACTAAATTAGCTAAAAATTCAAATTAAAACAGACTACATACTTGACTCTTTTTTAGCTAACTTACTCTAATAGGCAATCTTATGAACCTAAGACTCAAAACAGACTCATAATGATGCTCAAGGAACTAAATAAGACCACAAAAACCATACTTAAAGAAGAATAACAAAAATAAGCAGATTAAAACAACTTATAACTAGCAGATTTAAGATTTTACTAAAACAACTACTAAACTAGACTAAACATATCTTAAACTTACTAAAACTAACCTTAAGACTTAATTAAAGCTTATGAAACTATCATGATCCCTAAAAATAACCCTAGCAGTCTTAACTAATGTTAAGACTGCTTGTCCCATACACTCCTTTAAACCTTAAAAATCAATTTTAAGCTAAAACAGATTAAGATAAGCTCCAAATAGTGAAAACAAACGAAGAACTAAGCTAAATAGAGAAAATAAGCACAATCTACTAATTAATAAGCTCTAGAAATAAGCTAATAATAATAGTAGCATTAACTGCTTATTCAAATAGTTTTAACTGAAAACTTTAAAAACTTAAATCCAAATTCTTCTAAGCTATGACTTAAACACATTAAGCTATAATAAGACAGACTAAGCACAATTAAACAATGAATAAGCTGAAATAAGCAGATTGATAAGCTAAATAGTACTTAAGCTTAAGAAAAGAGTAAAAGTAAACGTACATTGTCCTTTGCTTAAACAAGGACTTATTTGCTCTTAAGAGCTTATCTACAAGCTACAGCTTGTTAAAAACAAGCTGGTAAAGCCCATAAGCCCATCCATTTCTGGCTTATCATCAAAAATAGCTTAAACTGACTTTTTGAGTGATTTAAGTTGAAAGACTCATTCAATTAAGCTTTAAAAAGCTTAATTGAAATTAGAGCTAGCTTAAAGAGTAAAGGATAGCTTATTGAACTTATTTGATTACTTCTAAACACATTTAAGACAAATTTTCATAAACTAAAACTTGAATTTAACACGATTTTAAATGAAACTGAATTTTATTAATACTAAAAGAGATTACAAGCTTTTAAAAAATAAAACTGCATTAAAGAAAATTACAATAAGCTGGGAAATAAGCTAAACTACACTACTCCTACTTCTATTCTAGCTCATATTCATTGTGTGATATTCGTGGGTATTTATAGGCTGGAAGTAAAGCTTCTAGGTCTTGAGGAGGGTCCCACTCTTTAATCCTTAGCCCTTGATCAAAATCTATCTTCACATCCTATCTTTTTAAGCGTTGGATCATGTGCCAGCAAACCACAGCCAATGAAATTACTTGGGACCGCCAACGTGGCTAAATGGTGTCAGATGTGTCCAATCAATCTTCTAGAAGTACTCGTGTGTGTGGAGTAGAGTTTTAACCTGTGTGTTAATTCGTTTGTATGAAAAATAGGAGGGATGAGAAAGATGTATAGTAACACATCTTTGATTGTGTTATTAATTGTTTGACTTGGACCGGGTCATAAATTGGGGTTTTATTTAGGCTTGGATTAATGGTTTGGATTGGATTGGTTTATAAATGGATTTAGTTATTAAGGCTTATATAGTAGGCTAAGGATTGGTTTAATGGGCTAACACGACCCAATAAAATAGGTACGAATTGGCCTATTAAGAATGTATACGCCTTCGGCTTCGTTTTTCGCACTCTTTCTAATCTCGTGCTCGGTTTTGTCCGTTTTTCTTTATTTTTGTCCTTTTATTGAATATCCGTTACCTGCACAATATAATTGACAAAACAGACAAATACAATGTATTTTCTATTTGTTTTTGATCATTTAGGCTCGTTTTTATAAAGAAAAGTGATATGTGATTAGCATATATCAAAATACCTCATACTACGCTATTGTCGTGTCCTCACGCAATGTCATAATACACGCTTAAAAACCAAAAATTTCAACCCCTAGACTAATTACCTCGAAAAGTAGCTAAGTGTTCATCTAAGGGGGTTAAGAAATCACCAGTTTTGAAACACCCCGTTTTACTATTTATATATATATTTTATTTTTTTTAATTTTTCACAAGTGACATCATGTTCGACTTACATTATTTAATCATAACTTTTAGGATCACGGAACAAGAAACACTTATAATTAGTGTCCAAAAGGATAAATTCATCGTCCTCGATTTTTCACCCGCCCCAAACCAAGCTTAAAAACGAAATCATTGTCAAATACAAGTTAAGATGCTAACACTACTCATAAATGCTAATTGTGTACGCAAAGCTACTTTTCGCTCCCTTATTCCTAAATCTTCTAAGAATTTTATTCTTATTATTGGTGACAAATAAATTAAGTCCTTATTTTGATAAAGTAAACCCGATTTAGACCATAATTAGTTTGAAATTCTTTCCTAAAGAGACGATATGGTGAGAATAAGGTCCACATTAAAGTTCTAATTTCACACGATTTAGGGGTTATCCTTTTTATTTCATCCGAAACAACTCAACTACGAGTCCAGAGATGGAGGCTTTATTTAGCTAACCCAGAGTCAAAATTTGGCTTTATTATTATTATTATAGCAACATTATTAAACCTCCCGGTCCTTTAAACAACTGCCACATCGGTATGTGAGCCGACCATGGTCCAGGAGTCTTATTTCAACCAGGAGATCCTCGACCTTTTTGAAGGCAACAACATCAGGAGCGAACCGACCAGATGCAACAAACTTTTATCAGTCTCGGATTATTATTCTTACTATGGGCCTTCTTTTGAAGACTGCCACATCGGCAGTGAACCGACCAAAGACAGTAAACTTTTATCAGCCCACAGTTCTTATTATTATTATTACCTCCACCCTTTAAACGACTGTCACATCGACATGCGAGCCGACTATGATCCAAAAGTCTTATTTCAGCTTTGGTTTATTACATTATTATTAGCCAAATTTCAAGTCATGTGGTCTTTTAACTACCTAGACAATGGTAGCGAGCTGTCAGGAATCGGTAGCCTATTTCCCCATAACACTGACAAAACCTCGATGTGTACCTTACTTTCACCAGAAGGAATCTATACGAAGGGATCTAAACTAAGAATCGCAAAAACTAAAGCAACTTTATTTATTAAACAATTATATAATGTTTATTAAGCTTATGGGAGCAAAAAGCTACAATTAACCTCTATGAGCTCTAAAGAGATCCAACTACTCCACGTTTAGCATCTAACTTATATACAACTCTATCATTTCTCATTCTTTGCAAATTTAAAATATTTAATAAAAAGATCCGCGAATGCTTAGTCTAATAAAATCAAGCTTTGCATATTTAAAGTCTATGGAAACTTGCAAAATCTTGGTTTTTTCAAGCTAGAATTCGCGTTTTAAAGCTTCTTGTATAAAAGACTAGCAAAAGCTTAAATTTATATAGGTTAAGGGGCAAGATAGAGCGCAACATGCTTGATCAAGTCAAAATTTATTCTCAAAAAAGACAAAAATTCATGTCAAAACACTTATTATGTTTTTGAATTTTTTTTAATTTTGGCCTAAAATCACATATTTTTACTATTTTTGGTGGTAAAACGGGTTACGTGAAGACAAGGAAAATGCAAGTAAGATCAAATCGAAAGATTCCCCCATACTAGAACTAAACATTGTCCTCAATGTTTAAACGAGTCTCTACGTAAATCTAAAACCGTTTATTAATTATGCTAATAGATAAATGTTAATCAATAAGATCTAGGATATCGGATTCCCATATATAAGCATGCTAAGGATAAAAGATCGAGTGAACGATGGACAAAACTATGAGCACGAGTGTCTTTAAAATCCGGGGCAATCTTGGACATAAAACGCACGCCA
>BQNB010139900.1:3318-17488 GCA_026074375.1 Tanacetum coccineum
AACCCAAACTGAATCAAGTCAGTACTTACCGAGTTGACCCGAGTTAACTCAACTGAGTCAGACTGGTCATTACCAAGTCATGGTCAAAAGATAAAGTCAACAGAAAGGAAGAAGGAAGAAGACAGACTCGTGTATAAACAAGATCAACAACATCCAACACCATTACCAATCCAGCCAACAATCACCATTAAATCCACACTTATCCTAAAATCACATTGTCACAAATATCAATCCAACAAACCCAAGACTAATCCTAATCCCATCGTCACAATATCACATCTCCATCTCCTCCTACCATAACACGACTCGTAAATAAATTATAAATTAATCTCAGATTTATGTTTCGTGTTATTCTATAAACACAAAGACCTTTTGAAGATCAATAAGATGAAACAAATATCATCATCGATCTGTACAAATGAAAACCATATATTTTATATATGAATATAAAGAAATGATCTACATCAATCTTGTGATGACCACTTCTTTGTTTAGATTGGAACAAACAAAAATCCAAAACAAAATTAAACAACCTACCTTAGACCTGTACAAGATCACGAAGCCATCACTACAAGTTCTTGGTTGTTCGTGTTTTGTGAATTAAAGGGTTGTGTTGTGGGTTAATTATCTAATAGAGATGGGAGTGGTGACTGCTTTATCATTTAGAGAGATAAAGGAGTTTGATTTGGTGAATTGATGTGGATCGGTGTTTGGAGGAGAGAAGAATAAGGATAGGGGCGTCTGTTGTTGTGAATGTGTGATTAGGTTTAATAGGAAATTAGGGTATTTTATATCCTATTAAGACATATGGGCCCTTGTATTCACGATTGTATTATGGTTAAGAGAAGATTAATTATGGACCTTAACTGAAAATACTACTTGGGCTGATTATTTAAAGGAAGGGGTTTGTGTTGTTGGACCGAGGATCACTATTGTGAAATGATAAGTTGGGCCGTGTGATTGAATGGATACAATGAGTGACGTTTTAGTGTTGTATAGTATCCGAATATTTCAACTAATGGTCATTATGAACTATTTTTTGTGATAACCCATTGATATAAGGATTATTTTTGAGGTTCAAAATGACAAGGTGAAAATTTTTAGACATGTTTTTGGTGACAAGACCGTGATCAATTTTTTATAAAGAATCATAGAATTTCAATTTTAATGGCTAGATGTGGTATTAATTTTTTTTTTACTACGGAGTCGATTGGGTATCGAGTCGATTGGGTATCACATTATTATAGAGATATGCACGTTGGATTACCCGAAGGCGTTTACTTATTTATCTTGAAGAGGGTTGGTTGGAACATTCATGGCTTTCAAATGATAACTTGCTCCAGTCAATATCAGACGTAAAGCTTAAAATTTTAGTTGAAGACTTTGGGTCTCTTCTAGTTTCCCGAAGAGTCGGTGGATAGTGGAAAGACCTGGATAACTACACATAAAGGAGTTAAATGTCGTAGTACTCATGACACACGCAAAGGACGATGTGTAAAGTTTCAAGAGGTGTCATACTTCTTAGCCCTCTTGAGTTGACGAGAATACGAGTACTTAGACGATTTCTTAGAGCACAAGTTCCTACACCTCTCTCCAAAACTTAGTGCCAAGCTTCCACAGTCACAAGAACGGGTATCAAATCTTGGTAAATCGGGTGTACAACATCAGTGAGTTACTTCAAATAGCCTACAAAGGGGTTGTAAAAGACTAGATAGAGAGAGTTAAAGAGTAGAGATTTGATCACAAGTTGATTCTCACAGGATACTTTGGTTAATTTTATTCTTCTCACCTGAATTTCAAGTGTATGTGCGTACAATGTTTTGCTGTTTCTTCTGATGTATCGAAAACCACAAGGGGAAGAGACATACATCAGAACGCATAAACCGAGTATCACGTGATGGAACTTCATATCCATACTTTTCTTAATCTAAGTTATTCCGAGAAGGACCAAAAGTCATAAACCGCGTAGAGAAAACCAGTGTTTACAAACTCGTAGGATTAGTGTATTATCACAACTAGTGGCGGGAAAGATGTTAAGGAAACCATGTCTAGATGCTAAAAGAGGAACACAATTGTAGATGGTGATTCCTCCAGTTAGTTAGTATCCTATAAGGAAAGCGAAATGTAGTATTTACACCAGGACGTACTGTCAGCTTATATATGGAATACAGTATTTTGGTGAGTTATCATTTCGTACACATAACCTATGAGAAAAATGCTTCTTACTTGGGGACTATTAGTTAAAAATTTAGATGACCAATTTTAACATGGTTCATACCGAGACTTACTTGACATGTTCACGGTACAAGGTTTTGTGCGGTGTAATCATTTTCGACTACATCCGGTACCTAGTTGTGAGTTTATGTACTGTCATGGTGTTATCAGTTTGTACTTACATCCGGGATAATTAGCTTACATTTTAGGATCTCTTAGTATGAATTAGTGGTGTACATCTAATCTACACTCACCTGGAGGGAGAAAAATACTTTCTGGGCCTAAATTGACATTTTGATGCGACGATTTCGACATCATTAATAGGATAGAGTGTTTACTTCAGGTTCTTGGGCTTCATATAATGAGAACTGTGGCATCATCTTGATCTACACTGGGAAGAGATATCTCGAACCTTTGAGCGGTTACATGCATTACATTGAGCTTCCAGTGGGAAGAAATGAGAGAATAATTAACAAGCGTGACAGAAGATATGCTGTTGATCCAATTAATGTTTCCCAAATAGTTTATACACTAAGCTTATTATCAAAGAGCAATTATATGATGTGGTTGTGGCTACTAATTCTCTGTGCACTAAATTATTCTACGCTGAAAGGAAGCTTTGAAACTAATCCAAGAGAGGATGCTCGTTTGGGGGGAAGCTATGAAAGCTTCTAAATAAAGAATATGTGCAGAATTAGAGGGGAAGCTAATTCAAAGCTTCTCCTTAACCAGAAGTGTATGATTACTTAGTTCCGTGCCTATTACAGTATTTCTGCCTACAAATGTACTACAAAGATGATTCAAGTGGAGTTACAGACTTGAAGTTATTGAAAAGAGCAGATCTAGAAAACTTCGACATGACCAGAAGATTGCAGGCAAAGGAAGTTTCTTCAAGACATGCAGCAATTCAATAAACTTCGAGATTGACTAGAAGATGTATGAAAAAAAATTGATCCTTCAAGTAGATCAAAGGCCACTAACGACATCATCAGCATGGAAGCTTTGTAGAAGTATCTTGTTCTAATCATTATAGTACGTGTTTCAGGAAAGTATTGGGGAAGAAACCAAAGCTCAAGACGAGATGCCTCCAAATAAGACGAATCTTCAAGAGCCTCCGAATGCTTTGGTTGGAAGTTTAAGAGAGGTTGACTACAAACTCTACAACGCACAAATGACATCTTCATTCGGTATTCCGTCAACATCATCTTAAATGAATCAATATATAAAATCATAAAACAAAATACAAACAACCAAAAAAATATAATACTTTTCAAGAAAATCAAAATACAAACAATATAACAATAGAAAATAAAACAAAAAGAGTTTTTCAAGACATGTCTTCTGTTTATCGACAACTTTACGAACCTAGAACTGTCCATTCAATAATGACAACGGGTCTTTAAAAATGGATGTTCGCGAGCTGGCAATTTGAAAAAAACAGCTTATAAAAACATGTCCTATTATGGATTTTGCAGTAATCCAGACTGCAACCCGTTATTCAAAATGAGAAAAAGCATGTCGCCAAAAAGAAGGATTGTTCCTAACAACAGGTGAAGTAACTTCCCTCGAGCATGGTTTACTTAATATCTGTGCACTCCTCGATCTACGTACGTTTCAGTGCATTATTTCTTGATACACGAAGAGAATCTTCTTATTTAAACCAAATAATTTTTCTTCCTATGAATTCTTCAAATTATTTGTGTTAGCCCTGGTGGATACAAAGTTGTCCTTACAATAAAGGATCCTTGTTTAAGGAATAACTAGATAATGTCGGGATAAAGGTTTTTGATAATGACGGATCAACATTTTCCAAGTGAGCTAAATTATAGTAACTACAAGGGCTTTAGATTCATTTTGTTAAAACTTGTGGACTTAGTTGCAATTTGAGAGTTTTTTCGTAGTAAATTTATGCTTTAAACTACAAACGACCATATTGGACAACACTCATAGATTGTAAAAAGGCTTAAGGAGTTTTGGATATAAATCACATCGTTTATAAGCTTAAGTCTTCTGATTTAATTTATGCTGCCCTTCAAACGTCAATACGGTCGAACCACGATGGCTTATTCTTAAAAAAAGAGAAAGAAATATTTTATAAAAAAAAGGAGTAGAAATATTTGATAAAAGAGGTACACATAGGTATGATGATACCTTTAGATAGTTATTATCCTACAGGAAGAAATGTTTACATCCAAGACTTAGTTGACTTAGGTATTATCATTTATGCTATTTAGAGGGAATAATTATGACATCCGAGACTTAGCTAACCTTGGTGTTTCAATTTATATCATCACTATCTTGTAAGGAGAAATACGCTCATCAGGGGCTTAATTGACTTTGATGTTATGGTTTCGAATTATTTGTGTACTTCGAATATTTGGGCTTTATACATCAAGTCTTCTTAATGCGGCTTGCAAGAAATATTTGTATCTACTTAAGAAAGGATTGATGGTTCGGGGGAACTTCCATCTGGAGAGTATCGATACTGACTACAGATTACTAACATGGACAAAATGACTGCGCCACTTTTGGTTTGAACATTTCAGGTACTGTCTCATACATAATCTTGTACATCAATAAGTAGTGTGGTAATCAGTGTTATGTGTCAGTTTATGAATTTTTCATGAGTTTCTTGTTAAACTCCAAATCATTTATAAACTCATCATTACTGACACTAACAGAATCCCTCATTAATTGAAGGGGAGCATATATAGGTTCCAATATCGGCTTGTATTTAATCAGACCACATTTTCTCCTAAATTTTCTAACATATTTAAATCAATTGAGATCCTAAATCTCAAAGGGTTTGAAATTTTTGATCAGGGGAGAGAATGTGATTTAAATATTAAATCTGATAAAAATGTGATCTATTAAGACTCAAGAAGGCACTCCTCCCTCCATGTGCCAAACAATTTCGATGATCAATGCACATGTTGAGGGGGAGCAGTTTCATGAATCAAAACAATCGAGGTACTAATGCTTTGATGTTTACATCGCCCGTACCTTGATTGATTTTCAAATGGTTTTATGGCGAAGAGAACAGTACCAAAAGACCGACCTTGTATTTACTTTATCGGAGTTATAAGGATGGTATGGTTAGGTACATGTTCCTATGATCCCGCCAGAGCCGGAGGGATCTACCCAGGGACAATCCACTAGTTAGTGTAGAAGTCCTTAGGTATGATACAAAAAAGGAGTAAAGTGTGAGTAAGGGAAGAGTGCCGACTGAGATGGAGCTAGTACTGGAATAAACCCAACAAGGTACTAGTAATGAAGTCTCGGTATGCACTGAAGGGGTTGAAGAATGAAAAAGAAATGTTAAGATAAAGGGTGAAAAGAAAGCAGCCCTCCTTAAACATTAGGCAGAAACCGGGTCAATACATATGCTGTCAGAATCACATGGTTGATTGCTGACATTGAAGACAAGTATCATGGACCCAGTGATACGCTGCACAACCCTCCCTAGCCACTCAAGATCCCTCAAAGGATTCTTGTTTCATTTCTCACGGAGATCATTACATTTCTATCGTCTCTCTCACTCCGAGTTAGATGATATTGAAAAGGTGGCAGTCTGCTCCAGCCTCCGACTACTAAAAACCAAAAATGCACTATTGAGTCTAGAGCCATGAGATCATCTACATATCTCGCTAGGACACTAATTCAACTTACATTTGTTATTCACACACTGTGAAAACAAGTAATATCTAAAGAGTCTTACGCATTATTCCTCGTGGTATTGCCAGAACATCCGAGTGATACGTAAGTATTCACAATGACGATGGAAATCCTGCTAGAGACAACATCAAACAAGCTCTATGGTAGGTGACATGTGAAGTCCATCATGGATTAAACTTGTGACAACTGGAAAGCAACAATGGTGCGATTCTTCATGAATCAAACTTGTTCCAAGAAGTGAATTGACATTGGATGGAAAACTACGTTTTATGATTAAAAACTCTCGAAGTGTCACAAAAACCATTTCATGAGTGACACAACTATTGATTTTCAAATCCATTTTTCTCTTCAATCAGTAAGATAGTAACTCACTGGTTCACTCATTTCGTGTTGTCTGCTTTGAGACGTTCCGGTATTGAGAACGGCTAGTACAGCTGCGAAACCCTGTCAAGGAGATTCTTCGGAATTCTACCTAATCACAAGCAGTATTTATACTGATCAACGGGGAACCGTGGTTCTTGTAACCTTACACTTTCGTTTGTTTATTACTAACATATATTTGCAGGAATCCCGACGGTTGCAGCTGCTGGCCAGAGATATGTCAACTCACAACCCCATGCTCACACTTCATATTCCTAATCTAAGCCATCATGATAGCTGAAAGACCTACAACACAGCTTCCGCAACTCTGATGTTTTCTATCATGATCCAGAAAGGTGTGAGCATGTCGGTCCGAAGGTCACAACATCACATGGAGGCAATACTTCACAACAAGGATTATTAAGAGATTTACTGTGGCTGATGATCTCAAAGAAAGCTCAAAGATCACACAAGTCAAAGGAACTATGCTCAAAGATCACTACTTGCCGTACAAAGATAGTACTTGAAGAATTAAAGACTACGAGCCAGAGTCAAAGATCAACTTATAGAATGCTAAGATTCAAATTGTAATTTCTGGGGTGACCTCCCTTAAGGGGAGATTGTTAGGATTAAGAAAAGGACTCGGTTACCCCGTGCATTTTCATGTTTAGCGTAGCTTGTAGTTTTGTTAGTAATCGTTTGATTTATGGTATTGGGCTGGGTCTTTACCCACTGTAAGCCCACACCATAGCCTATTTTAGAGGGGGGGGGGGGTTGTAAGACATATTTAATCCCTCTCCACACATGGAGAGGGTGTTGGTTGAATCATTTTTACACACATATTTAGTGTGTTTTTCATATGTTTCTCCCTTCCATCTCTCTCTCTCTAGCTTTCTCTCTCTAGTTCTTTATGTGTGTAAATTTAGGAACCTACAATTGGTATCATCACCAAGGTTTTATCTTGGGGCAATAAGATCGTTAGTGTTTTGTTGTGCTTATTAATTCGTAGCTTATTAGGACTTATTTAGTATACGATTTTTTAAGATTATTTTCTTTGCTTATCAAGTTGCTTAGTTTTCTTTGTTTAATTTTTCTTAGTTTAAAACCAATCAGTTTAATAACGTGGCAGTTTTTCTTTGTTTTGTTTATTTTGGGCTTAACTTGGGCTTCGCCTGTTTAAGGTTATATCGGTACAAAGATTTCATTTTTTATTTTTTTTCGTTTAAGAATCATAACTAGCATTTTGTGTTGCAGCACCTTAGTGGCCTTGTTTTTACAGCATATGAAGAACCTGTGAAGCCTATGAAGAAGAAACATCAAATCAGTTTTGATGAAGAAGTTGCTTTAAAGTTAACAAGGCTGATTTTGGATGAAGAAGAAAGACTTAACAACGAAGAAAGCTAAAATAAAGAAAAAAAGCCAATGTTACCGTTGACTGAAGAAGGGGATGATATGTCAGGCCAAGATTAAGGCTTGATTCATGAATTGGCTCAAAGACTGCAAGCAGAGGAGCAAGAAAGAGTTGTCTGTTGAAGAAAAGGCCAAATTATTTCAACAACTCTTAGAGCAAAGAAGAAAGCATTTTGCAGCTAAGAGAGCAGAAGAGAAAAGAAACAAACCACCAACACAAGCTCAACAAAGAAAACATCATGTGTACTTACCTGAAGAATATGGAAGGAAAGAAGCTCAAAGAGCGACTCTGAAGAACAAATCTATTCGATTCTCAAATACCAACAGAAGAATGTTTGACTCAAAAAGAGCTATCAAGAGGTGAATACATATTGTTGACTTTAGAACAAACTTCTGTGGAAGGGTAAAGATTCAAAGAGAAAACACACACAAGAGAAGAGTTCTACAGAACACAAAGAGAAGTACTAGAAAGAAGTAGAAGGTGGACGAGGATCAAAGACACAGCAGAGCTTAAAGTCTAATGGAAGTCATATCAATATGAAGAAGCAATTGCAATGATAGTTGTCTAAGTAACCTTAGCTATCTTAAGTCTCCAAGTATTAGTCTTCAGCACTGGACAGATTCACAAGAGAATGAAAGAAAAGCTATAGCAAATAATCTAGAGAAGCTGATGGCGAAAACCTCTTAAAATCAATAGATCTTTAGTATCATAATGCTTCGTTTTAAGCGCCAAGGAACAGAATTGTATAGACATAGTTGGGTAAAAAAGCCAAATATGATCATCAAGACTAGTGAAAGACTTGGATTTGTTGTTATTGGGGAGATTTTAAAAGACAAGTTTGAACCATATGTAAAAAGATACAGTATGTGAGAATCAACAAGACATACAAAGTGTTTGGAATGGAAGCTGAATGACTTCCTTTTTAGAGTACCTTCCTTGATGATGCAAACAAGTGTACTTTACATGCGGGTAGAAAAGAGATATCCGCCTTACACCATCGATAATTACAGAACATAACACGCATCTGACAACACAGACGACTTTCTGGTCAATGGACTATCTATCAGTAAATGGCATATCAACTTCTTAATCTTCTCACAAAACAGCTTAAGAATCAATGAAGTATTTGGAAGCATCCTTCTGGTGATTTTGGAGCTTTTAAATGAAGAAACTTGATGATTTTAAAGAAGAAATATCATTATTAAAAGGGAGGATTTATTGGAATTAAAAAGCCTTCTTAAAGCTGCTCGTATACTGCGAAGCTCATATCAGAGTTAAATGTTGCTCAGTTGTTGTGTTAGTACTCAGCTCAAGAACGTCAGAGAAAAAGATGAAAGTGTTTACTAACTACAGTAAACAGTTAGTAATCTAGTGTAAAGTTACTACTAGCTAGTCATATGATGCTGCTCAGAGACTTAGAAAGAAAAAAAACTGCTAAGTAGTTACTAATGCCAGTACAAATTTACTAACGGTTAGAACAAAGTAATGATGCTAAGTGGAAGAAGTTAGTAGACGTCCCTGCTGATGACGTTAGATGCTTATGTGATTTAATATGAGTTATTGTGTAAAAGATATTGTAGCACTTTAGTTTGTTTAAAAGATTTGATATTCTTAGGAAAGTATTGTAAGCCGTTTAGGACTCCTTGGTGTATAAAAGGAGGTTCTAGGGCATAGAGTTTGATACGAGTCATTCATAGAATTATCATAGCTTCAAGGTATTTGTAACCCTAATACTTTGAGAGTATTCGTATTATTAATAATATTGGAGCTTTTGTTTGTTGAATTATATGTTCATATAATTACTGTTTCATTGATAGTTCTTCTTAATATTAAAGATTAGATTCCGCATAATCTTTAATACATTCAAACAAAGATTTTACTATAGTTGTGTTAATTTATCAGATATCAACTAATCCCTTATACAAGCTTAAGAAATTCGATCTATTGAAGTAGGATCAACACTGTGCCAATTCATTTGGATCGGACATAGTTAAAAAAAACTGATATGGCTTTATCACTTCAAAAGATGCTATCTATTGTGACTCAAAATCAGCCATAGCCATATCCTGCATCCCGGTCCAACACTCGAGAACAAAACACATCGTTGTCCCGCCTATAATTTAATTAAAGGAACACATGAAAAAGGATACGATTGAAACTGTATTATTTGTCCACTGGATTACCAACTGGTCCGACCCACTTCAACCAAAGGCTCTACCAGTGTGATCAACTCTTCAACTACTTGTTTCGTCGCCTTGGAATGGCCGCAACTTGTCCTCCAACGAACTCTGAACGATCTTATAAAAATCTCGGTGAAATCTCTTGTATAATAAATTTATCAAAAACAAACAAAATACAAAAATACAAAACCAAGAAAAATAAAATAATAACATTATAAACCCCCTAAAAAGCAAAATAATCCAAAATATAAAAAATTAAAAAAATACCAAAAAAAAACTTCTCTTACATGTCACACGGAAATCGGAATAGCATTTACGCACCTAGAAATGTGACAATATTGAACACAGGGTGATAAAGAAGTTCGAGCGAGAGTTTCAAATTGCATTTCAAAACAGGTCCTTAACAAAATCTTCCTCGACTTACTTCTAATAAATGTCAGCTTAGGACTAATCAGTCATCAAAAGAAAGTACAATGTATATTTATGTAAATTTTCCTAAACAACAGGAAGTTCACATCTTCTCGGTCTTGAGCAAAGTCATGTAAACATTCAAAGTTTGTGATGCTCAGGTAGAAGGCACCAAGAAAATGATAATAATAAACATATATAAAATTATTTTCCTTAGACCACAATTTTCAAGAATTTTCAAAAGAAAATTTCAAATTCCTTTCAAAATTATGTGTTCAACAAACCCCACTCCATGTTTTTACTCTAATTCTTTTATCGAGAGGGGAAAGTATAATAAGAATGATTTAATTTGCTACCTGCTCCGATGTTCACCCAAGACTTAGTTGAGACTCATGTGAATTACCGGCACCTAACTTGTTTTATACTACTACCAAAAAATTGTCAACTAACATAGGCAATTACTTTGAGGGGAATAATAGTAATTCAAAAAAATCAATAAAAGCTTAATATGGATACAATAAACGATTTTCACTCTCTATAAAGTGGCGTTACCAAAACGCATGCAAAACCTTTCATAATATGGTGCATATGTGAGAGGGAGCTTTTGTACTCTAAAAAACTCTCAATGTGTCCATATATGAATTCTCAAACACTTTCATCTGTATAGTTCTCAATGGTTTAACGGGTCTTCATGGCAATACCCAAAGACCCGACTACACCCTGTTGTCTCTCAAAAGTTATAAGACTGTTAAAGGTTATGGAGTTATTTATCATATCTCAAGATCCAGCGAACAGAGGGAACTAGCCAGGAATATAATAACTAGCTTAGAAGTCTTAGGGTCTGATTGCCAAAAAGTGAGTGAAAGTGAACTCGGGACGAATAGCCCATTCAAGCCTGAGTTTATATCACGGAAATAATCCCAAAAAGGTCGATAATGAGGACACTTGGAGATTTAAACTTAAAGCGGGTTGAAGAATTAAAAGAATTGTAAGAGAGGGTAAAATGGTGAAAAGAACGCAACGCTCTCCAATACAACCCTTAGCAGAAACCCGGGGTCACTGCATAATCATCGGTCATATCACAAAGCATGACATTATGATATTAAAGACAGACAAGTCCAACCCATGGACCCAGCTTCAATGCAAGCACAAACCTATCCCAACTAACTCAATCTCTCTTAAAAAGAAGTTTGTTTCAATTCTCACGGAGACATCAAGCCATTTCATACCTATCGGCTGTCTCATCCGAGAATTGTTGATATTAGAACCGGTGGCAGTCCAGCTTCATCATTCATAACCACATCACATCAAATGTAACACGGATAGAGTCCTAAAGGCTACAATGAGACATCCATTACAAAAATCTCACATAGGACAACAACGATCCAATATGACACAAAATGTCAGACAATCATTATACAAACTTTGCATCAAAGAGTCATTCGCATTATGCCTTGTCTAATTGCGCCAGAACATCTCAGAGTGACACATACTCTTTAGTATTCACAGTGACGATGGAAATCCTTCCAGAGTCAACATTAAACACTCGGGGACGGTAGGTGACTTGCGAGATTCGTAATGACTCTACTTTGTGTCAACAGAATATCGAGTTTGTCTAGTATAAAATACTGACACTCTATAAACCATGATTGGATAACTATCATGATGTCACTCTTACCGGGGGTTGCTCCAGCTATGGAAGATGCTCTGGTAACAAGAACGCTAATGTGCAAAGCTGCGGAAACCATGTCAAGAGAGATTCTTCTTAATCTACCAGACACACAAAGCTAGTTATTTTCCGATTAAACGAAGGAACCCATGGTTATTGCAACCATATCGACGAATGTAACAAAGACACTTTCATCCATGTATGTTTATCACTAACCTATACATTGCAGGTTTTTCTCTCGACTGTAGCAGCTCCATTCATATCGAGTCATGATTCAAAGACCTCATGCTCAAAATCCGAAAAAAGATAAATACATGATGAAAGCTCAAGTACATGTGTCAAAGTCTTTCGTAATCTCTGATGTACAAGCACTTCTTCAAAAAGAACATTATCGACAAGATTGTCGGACAATAACAAAGATATATCTTACAAGTGGATCAAGTACTACTCTTTCCATTATGTGGTATAAGTAATCATGTCAAAGAAATGTTGAGGGAGATTGTTAGCAAGCTTTCAAGACCTTGAGCATGAGGGTAGAGACACAAGATCGCAAGGTGGCATAAAGATTCAAGGATAAAGATTTAGAGATCTCAGTAGTCAAGAAAATCAAGCCAAGACCGTTATTTAAGTTTATTTTGTCAAAAGATATCAAGTTAAAGATCAAGATCCAAGATCACAAGCATGCAAAAGTATCTTTAAAAGAATTCCTAAGAATACAGGGCTCCAAGAATCAAGACGTCATAAGAATTGATCCACAATTCAATGACCACCACAGCCCTTACGGGGAATTTGATCTTAGCTGTAGTTTTTTACATCGTAAAGTGATGGTCCTTATTACTCATCCCTGAGACCTTGTATAAGTAAAACAAAGTTCTTACACAGGTATTCATTTAAGCTAATTGGTATCTAGGTATCAGGGCTAAAGCACCAAGTACGAAAGCCACTTAGGAACCCTAAATGACCCAACTAATGTTATTAGGTCTCTTGTACTATAACTACCCTCACCACACAATATTGAAAGGGTGGACTTGCTAAATTGCTAAGGTTAACACTTCCTTTCAAAAAACAGAATGAAACAGATACAATCCAGCACTGCAAACAGATAAAATCCAAAGTCTCGAAACAAAAAATTAATGCTTTCTGCTAAATATAATAAAAATAGCTCTATGAACAAACCAAAAAAAAAAATTAGCGGTACATGGGATAGAGATAAATTAGAAAAGAGATACCGAACCAGAAACCGTAAATAAAACTACTCCAGTACAACCAGCTTAAAATCAAAACTGCACCCAAGGAGAGCAAAGAACAATACACTATGCAACATAAAACCCGACTGCTTCATCGGCGATGGCTACTCCAGAGCTGTTCACTACTATTTGCTGAAAAAATGCTAAACTAACTATAAAAACAAAATAGCAAATTAAACTATTTTGCTGTTTAGGAGTGCTTATAGCTTGAAAAAATAAAATTAGCTTTAAGAAGTGGGTGATCCCATTTCTTTCTAGTGGAAGTCACCATTTTCTTTCTTTTATTTTTTCTCTCTAGTTCTTTCTCTCTCTAAGATTTTCTTTTATTTTGTGTGTCTTGTGGTGATGAAATGATAACCTAACATACTTGACATTGTGTAACACAAAACTTGACCCATCTCTCAGTTGTATCCTCACCTTGCCAATACCTCTGATCTTACACTCCCTGTTGTCACCCAACTGTACACTGCCCCCATCGCATTCCAGAAAATCAAAAAATCTATCTAACCTGGGTGTCATGTGGCATGAACATCCTGAATCCATGATCCAATCTAGCAAAGCTTGTGCGCTCATCACCACCATCACCTCAGAATCATCATAGGTCGAACCACTAGAGCTTGGTTGCTCATCTTTCTTGATGTATCTTGCAATTATTCTTCGAACAGTTTCTCTTCAAGTGATCATCAGATTGGAAAATATAGCACTTAAGTCTTCCACCTCGAGACTTCGATCTTGACTAACGTGAATCCCTACTATCAGTTCTTCCCCTCACATATAACCCTTCACCATCATCCCCCTTCGACTTATAACTTTCTTTGATTTCCTTTGAATTTAGTGTGGCCATCATGTCCTCCAAAATTAATTCTTCCCGTCCATAAAGCAAGGTATCCACAGTGTTCGTATGATGCTAGTAAAGAAGTGAATAATAATAAAGCAAGATCTTCATCCTCGGATTTTACCTCAATAGTTGCTAAATCAAGAACGATTTTGTTGAACTCATCTATAT